>VZRM01004163.1:30141-52804 GCA_013397955.1 Grantiella picta
GCCAAAAAAAAGGTTTAAAAAAAAAAAAAAAAAAAAAAAAAAAGGATTAGATGCCATAAAACCTTTAATAATCCTCCCACATCTTAGGTTTAATTATTGTTTTTACACACGCGGAGCCAACACGCCTGCAGCGAGCAATCAAGGCTCGCACGCCACTCCTCCTGCTTGCCTGCTCTCCCCGAGTCTCCGCCGGGATGAGACAGCCAGCTCTCCTCCTTCCCAAAAAACTCTCCTCCCCCACAGCCCGACCCTATAAAAGCTCATCCCGCTGCAGTGGATGTGCTCCGTGTGATCCATGGTGGGAGCTCAGGATGCTGGTGGGACATTCCATGTCCCTGTCGGAGCTGCAGGAATCCTGGCTGGGAATTATGGAAAATCCTCATCTCCCATTCTGAGCCACCTGCTTGGGGAGGAAGATTTCGTCACCAATTCGGAGCCATCGGAATCGNTAACTCCATTAGGCTCCCAGAGAACTAGTTTATTATTCTTCATTATTATTATTATTAATTATTATCGTCATTATCATTATTGTTGTTATCATAAGTGCTGCTTCCCCTGTTGCCTGCAGCCTGACTCGGGTGGGGGAAGTTTTCCCAGTTATTTCTGGGATGGGGGAACCAACCAGCTCTTCTGCTCCTGTGCTCCTCTGGGACACCACATTCTCCAGCAAATCGCTAGGGTTTTTTTGAATTTTCCCCACAGGGTCAGTGGTGGGCTGGGATGGCCCCAGTGTGAGGTCCTCTGGTCACCTCCTGGGTGAAGCAGAGCATGGTCCATCCCTAAAATTGTCCCAGGCCAGGCTGGATGGGCTTGGAGCAACCTGGTCCCGTGGAAGGTGTCCTGTCCAGTGAGCTTTAGGGTCCCTCCCACCCCAAACCGTTCCAGCTGCGGATCCCAACCCCAGGAGGCCTCTGGGCTGCAGGCAGAGCGGAGCTGCTCCGACCTTTCATCCTCCGAAACATCAAAGTTTCAGTGGTTCTGCCTCTGACTCATCGGGGAGGAAGACTTTTCTCAGAGCAGCTCCGGAGGTGGGACAGACACCCAGCGCAGAGCCACCAGAGCCACCAGAGCCACCTCCCCGCGGGGATTTGGGTCCTGGCAGGGCTGTGCCCGGAGGCAGCCCGGGCCGGGCAGGGACAGGAGGGACAATGGCTCATTTCTGCCGGGGCCATTCAAATCCGGCCGGACAAAGGCGGCCTGTGCTGCCCAGATGTTTTATTCATGGTCTCCCTGGAAGAACGAACAAGCCCAGCTTATTCCGCTGCCCTTTGTGCTCTGTGCCTGCGGGGTCGGCAGAGCCAGAGGGGCTGCAGCCCCCCTGCCGGGGGTTTGTGTGGCACCGCTGAGGGGCTGCTGCCCTTCCCGCACCGCTCGGGCCGGGCTGGGTCAGCACCGGGATCCCCGATCCTTTCCCGGTGTCCCTGGCTGGTGGCACTTGTCCGTCTGGGGCTCGGGATCAGTGCAGGGTCGCTCCTGGTGACGAGGGGACAGCAGCAGGACAAGGCCACTGCAAACAAAGCCATAAAGGGAGAGTCCTTCATCAGCCTCACTCTCCCCAGGCACGACTTGGATTTCCTGCTCGAACCCAGAATTCCCAACGCGTCCTGGGGAAAGCAGCCACGGGCTGAGGGTAGAACTGGGGGGGAAACCATTTACAAACCCCTGGGATGCGACTGGGTGGGACTGTGCCTTCCCCTCCAGAGGCGGCTCAGCCACCCCTCGGTGACACCGCTCGGTGCCACTGTCACAGCCTGTCGCGGTGTCCCCACTCCTCACCCGCAGCTCCGCAGCCACCGAGTGACAAATGGCCCGGGTTAGTCCCTTCCCGAAGCGGGATAACCCCGCGGGATGCGCGGCGGAGGAGCACGGGAGGCGTGCAGCGAGCTCTGCTGCCAGAAATACCAGAGGGATGAGCGAACGGGGCTGCAGCTCTCGAGTGAAACCATCGATCGGGGCTGGACTGCTCCTCTCGCAATGCTCTGTCATCAGCTGCCGAGCTGAACCGCGTCGGCTCGAGCCCAGCGAGCCCCGGGGCTACCGAGAGCCTCGCTGCTTGCCCAACGCGATTTGCAAGTCAAGTGCGTTTCTTTCTTCGCTTGGTAATCGCTGGGAACGTCTGGCTGAGCACCGTCTGGAGCTGAGGGGTGCCCAGGAAGCTCCTGGTGTCACCTCCTGCCCTGGACACTCGGGCCGGGGGTGAAGGGGTTTGTCCTGGGCAGCGCTGGGTGGTGCAGCTTGGTGGCAGAGGCAGTCACGGCCCTGCTGTGGCCTGGATGGAGCCCACGTGCTCCCGGGGTCCTCAGGAGGGTGACACCAAAGCTGTCCCTGATCCAAAGTCATTCCTCAGGGAGAGCAGGACAGAAAGCCCCAGGCAGACTCTGGCTCGCCATGCCCCAAAGGGCCCAGAGAGAACGGGCTGTCCGAGGAACCAGAGAGTCATGGAATCATGGAGTGCTTTGGGCTGGAAGGGCTCTGGAAAATCAGCTCGTCCCACGCCCTGCCAGTGACGCCTTCACGAGACCAGGCTGCTCCAAGCCTTGGACACCTCCAGGGATGGGGCAGGGAGAGCTGGCAATGGGGAGCTGAACAATCCTGATATTTTTGTGATGGATTTTCACATGGACAACACTCAGTTTATAAAACACCCTGTGACTCCAAAGCAGAGAGGGAAATTACCTTCCCAGCGCACTGCCAGGGTGACAGGGAAGGGTCAAAGGGAGCTCTCCCTGGGTACTGGGAACAAAAACAACCCGGTGAAGAAGGAAGCTTAGAAAGAAGATGGAGTAACTGCCAGGCGAGGGAGGCTCCGTGCTGCCAGGAGCACGGCGAGTTCAGCTGGGTTGTGCCAGCCCTGGTGACACCCAGAGCTGCTCCCTCGGCTTGTGTGCCAACCCCTGGCTGTGGCCACCGAGCCGTGCCACATCCCAGCTCCTCTCCAGGATTTCAGCCCTGCGCCTCTGGAAGTGCAGCTCTTTGGAAATTGCCCTTCTCTGGGGCTTTTGATGCAGCCCGGGAGGAGGTGCGTGGTGAGCGTTGCTTCACTGCTGTTTGTGCAACCTCGCTGCTGCAAATCCCTCATTATTCACGATGCTATCTCGCCACTTGATATGCAGAATAGCTCAGAGGTACCGTTGACTACATTTTTCCAGCTCTTTGATGTGCCAGAGATAACTCGTTTCTGTTTCGCAGCCATTAAGTTCGGTGGAAATCATTACACCACGTTAAACGCGGCGCTTGTTCTTTAATCAGCGCCCTTCTGGTTCCAGGCTTGGTGTTGCAACCTGTCAGATGTGGAAAAATATCCTCTGAACCTAGGTGAGCAGCGCTGGAGGAAGTGAGGGCGGCTGAGCAGAGTTTTGCAAGGTCAGGGATCCAACGCTGGATCCTCGGGGAGATTCCAGCATCCCTGGGGAGGCACAGGGTTGGGAGTGCTGTGGAAATGTCCCTGGTGGGAACAGCTCCCCACACAGCAGATACGTGGTGGGTCCTAAAGCCATCCAGATCAGACCCCACAGCTTATAAACCATCAAATCCTGCAAGGGTTCAGCTTGGCAAAGGCCTTAAAGCTCATCTCAGTTCACCCCTGCCATGAGAAAGGCCACCTGACCAACCCTGAGGGGACACAGCGTGGCCAGGGTGTCTCCAAAACAGACAGAGCGGGGACAGGTTCCCACCAAGCAGCAGCAGCTCCAGGAGGGAGCCTGGCAGAGCCGTGTCCTGGAATTCAGGAGGAATTTCTTCCTGAAAGGGTGGTCAGGCACTGGAACTGCACAGGGCGGTGGTGGAGTCACATTCCTGGAGGTGTCCGAGGCTGGGTGACAAGGTGGGGATCGGTCACAGGCTGGACTCTGGGAGGACCTTTCCACCCTGGACGATCCTAGGATTCTGTGCTCCTCACAGAGCCCCCGAAGCCCCGAAGACTGGATTTTCTTGGCAAAACCTCCAACCAGGAGAGCAGGAGGGAGCCAAACGAACATGGGAACTCCTCTTGGTGAGGCCCTGGGTGCTGGGGAAGGGCTGGGGCTGGACTGCAGCCCCCCAGGCACCCACAGCTCTGCTCAGCTCCCGTTCGCCTCTCACCCCGCCGAGGCTCTGGTGAGCCACGAGCCTCTTTCATTTCCTGCTTCCCTGCAGCCTCAGCACGTCTGGCTTGGCCTCCTGAGTCTGAGGCATGAAAACCTCAGTTACAAACACATCCCCCCCTGTCCCCGAAGGCTTCGTGGCTTTTCCTGCCTGCGCTCTCCATCCCTTTGGGAAGCGGGAGGAACACGAGTGGCTCCGGTGGTGGTGGCAGAGCTGTTCCCTGCCCGGGACAGCCCCAGAGCAAAGCCAGCAGCGCCCCCGGAGCCCTGCTCGGCTTGCAGATGTTTATCGCAGATGTTTATCACCGCCGATACAGCTGCGCTGGCTCTTTGCACAAGAGGAAGGGGAGGTTCTGCAGAGCCGAGCTGACCCCAAGCCCCGGTGGAGCAGAGCCTCAAAGGGCTTGGGCATGGCTCATTCCCGGAGCTGCCGAGCCCCTCCAGGAGCTGCTGGCTGCAGAAAGGCTACCAAAGCCCTCCCCGGGGCCAGGGTGCCCAGCTCGCCCCGCTGGGGCTGGCACAGGTTTTGGGGTAAACACGGAGCAGCCCGCTAATTACAGCCGCAATTCAGCCAAGCATCCCAGCTCAGGAGACACCTAAGCATGTGCTTAAAGATAATTACACGCTTAAAGATCTTTCCTGAATAAGCCTGGATTTAAGGCTGCGTTTGGTGTCTCCTGTACTTAACTGTGATTCAGCTAAACACGAACCCTGCAACCCAAACCCGTCGGGAGGCAATTCCAGCGCCGCAAACCAAACCTCCACAGCCTCTCCGCAGGCTCGCTCTGGAGATAAGAAAACAAATATCCTCCTGATTCCCATGGCTTTGTTTTCCTGCTAGAGCTTCCCTCCCCGCAAGCCAGAGACTTCCAGGCTGTTGGGAAGTGCAGGGACGTGAAATGGCTGCTCTGCCAGGCTGGGGGGAAAGGAGAGACAGAAATGCCTCGGTGGGTGGAAAGTGTCCTCTGCGAGAGGCAGCAGCCTGTGCTCACAGTCACTTTTTCCACCGCATTTGCATCTTTCTGCTCTTTTCTCGCTTTCCTCTCAGCAGTTTCTGCTCAGCCTCGTGTGTGAACCCGGGGCTGTGGCTGCTGCCGGGGCTCTGTCCCCGCCGGGGGTCACAGCTGTGGCCCAGGCGGAACCCACAACAGGGGGAGGTGGCAGCCCAAAGGAGCAAAAATCACCTTTTGGGGCCGGTGAAGGACAGGAGCTTGGTTGGAACCGGCTGTCCCCGCCGTGGCTTCTGCTTTCAACATCATTTCTTTAACAAATCAGGGCAAGGCCTTGCGAGAGGAAAGGAGTTTGAGGCAGCGGTTTGGATGTTTTGCTGCTGAGATTCCCTGGGGAAACTTTCCCGGACCCAGAAAGCCCAACAGAGCCCCCCAGCTGCTCAATAACGCAGAGAGCCCAGAGATCTGCCTGGAATGCTGGCATTTTATCCATTTTGAGAGTCTTGGAGGGTTTTTCAGGGGATTTCTGGCACATGACACATGCTGGCCCCATCATCTCGATTTGGGCTCTTCCCACTCTCTCCCTGATTTTCCATGGGACCATCCCGAGCCTGCTGGTGATTCCTGCCTAAACCAGTGGCTATCCCAGCATTCCCAGCAGGACTGGCCCAGGGGTGAGGTCTTCAGGCGCTCTGAGGATGGTGGGAGCTCCGGCACCTCCCGCAGTGCTCACCATCCCAGCATTCCTCCATCTCTGTCCTCCACAGCACTTTCGCCACCCTGGAGCAGAGCAGATCCCTCAGGGAGAGCCCCAGGTGTTCTCCAGGCTCCTTTCCCCGCAGGGGGACAGCCCTGGAGTCCATCCTTGGGTGGGCACAGTCTGGAATCCTCAAGCAGCATCAATCCCGTGGCAGAACATTCCGGGTGCTGCCAGTGGCCCTTCCCAGCCCTGCCAGCCTGGAGCTCCCGAGCTGGATAAAGTTCTCCCAGCATCCATTAGCAACAACAAACAATGTCAGCCGCGCTCATTGTTGCAGGCTGGGTTATTAGTGCTGCAGAAACAGCTCCCCGGACACCCCGGGAGCCGGCGAGATTCATCTGTGTCTCATTAGCACAGCCTTGCCTCTGTTTGCTCTGCTCAAATTAACTCTGCTGCTGCAGAATGGAGAGGAGAATCGGCACGGCCTGGCACGGCCTGGCACATCCCGATGGATGTGAGGGACCAACCCCAGAGCCAGGGCTGTTCCCACCAGCTGCCAATTCCCTCAGTGCTCCGAGGAGATCTGCAAGAAGAGCTGCATGCCTGGAGGAATGCCCCTTGGAGTGAGGCTTGGGGGCTGCAGCGCCTCTCTGCCACCCTTCATTTGCACCACCTACCCCCAGATGTCACCTCCCTGCCTCCCTCCCTGTCCCCATCCCCTCCTGACAAGGACACTTCCATCTCCTGCGTCCCACAGGGCCATGGTGGTTATTCCCACCCAGCTCAGGAGCATCTCTGGGTGGGACCAGCCTGCTCCTCCTGCCCAGTCCGGGCTCCAGGATGATTCCGTGGCTGGGTGTCCCCATGTCCCCTGGGAACGTGCCCCGGAGCAGAGGTGGCACTGCTGCGGGTGTGCAGCATGAGGAGCTGGGCTGGGCTGGGGCTTTCCCGAGCAGAAACCAGGGAACATCGTGTTTGTGCTCACATCTCCTTAACCCCACGGAGCCGCGAACGCTCCTGTGGAATTACATCTGCTCCTCGTCAGGCTCGGCGCTTCCCTTGGGCTGCCAGAGCCGCCAGGATATTTATAAACCACGGCAGAGACAGCCCAGAGCCCAGGGCCACACAGAGCAGGGTGTCAGTCCCAGGGATCAAACAGGAATGGATCCGGGGGCAAGGAATCCAGCTGGGAAGGGGCTGAACGCAAAAATCCCAATCCTAACCCAAACCCACACATGGTGAGCTCATCCCAAGGGCTGGAGGTGATGCTGTGGGATTCCAGGGTGAGCCAGGCCCCTTGTGGGCAGGACACAAATGGTCCCAATCCTCAGCATTCATGGGAAAATCCACAACAAATCAGCCCTGGGAGGAGCGCAGAGCTCTGTGCCCAGCAGGTGCTCACCCTGAGGGATGGATCCCTGTGCTGGCGGGTTGGGATCCAGGTCCAGGTGTGCCCAGGGATGTCCTTCCGAAAGTTTGGGGCCAGCAAGGTGTTTTTTCACAGAAATATGGAATGGCAGGGAATGGCATGGCAGGGAATGGCAGCGAATGGCAGGGAATGGCAGGGAATGGCAGGGAACGGCACCACAGGGCACAATGCATGCCCAGGGCTCGCTGGCCATGACAGCTCTGCAGCCCCAGGAAATCTCCACAGCACCACAACCCCCAAAATCCTCGTCCAGAGCACCACAGAGCTCTGAGGAAAGCCAGGATGAAATCTCCTCCCTCCTGCCAGTGCCAGGGAGCAGAACTTGGGGCGAACCGGGCCAGGCTGGGCCATTTCCCTGCGCTCTCGGGCTGCGCTGGAAATGAAGGATGAAGGTGATAAAGGGTTTATTTTAGCAGCAGCAGCAGCAGTAGCACGGAGCGCTCGGGAACTCACCGAGGCACGGCTCAGCCAGCCCCATTGCCATTCCAGTCACGTGCCCCCAAAATTGCAAATGGAGATTTGTTACATTTCATTTGCTCCCATCCCTGGGAAGCCATTTGCGATGAGTTCACGTCTCCCAGGAGGCTCCATTCCAATCAGAGGGAAAAGAGAGGAGGGAAAAAAGCCCCTGCATGGCGGCTGGCAGGGATACCTCGGAGCTGAGCGCTGGGTGACGGCGGGAGCTGTGAGGTTTAGTGACGGGTGGCACGTGTGCAGGGCTGGGGACACTGGACAGGGCTGGGGACACTGGACACTGCTCCAGCCTGGGGACACTCCTCCAGCCTGGGAACACTGCTTCAGCCTGGGGACACTGCTCAGGGCTGGGGACATTGCTCCAGGGCTGGGGACACTGGACACTGCCCAGGGCTGGGGACACTGGACAGGGCTGGGGACACTGGACACCGCTCCAGCCTGGGGACACTGCTCAGGGCTGGGGACACTGGACACTGCCCAGGGCTGGGGACACTGCTCAGGGCTGGGGACACTGGACACTGCTCCAGCCTGGGGACACCGCTTCAGCCTGGGGACACTGGTCACTGCTCCAGGGCAGGGCACATCCAGGGTGACGGATGCTCCCAGATTTGGGGATGCAGAGCATTTGCCTCAAGCCCAACAATTTTCACTTCACACCCCCAGAAACCGAAAGCAGAGGTGGCTGCGGCTGGGCTGTTTTGTTTTTCTTTGGTTCCCCATTTTTCAAAGCGCACAAATCTCGTTTTCCCCTCGCAGTTTGGTGGCTGAGGGCTGTTATTGATGAGGGCACGTTGTGCAGGAGCAGCAAGCCGCCTGCCATCCTGCCTGCCTGCTGCTAAATTGAAATCTCCTAATCTTCCCAATCCTTTTAAGCGCCGGCAAATGAAAAGGCAGCACAGTGAGGAAAATCTCAGCTCCAGGGGAAGCAGGGCAGGATCTGTGGAGCTGGAGTGGGAGTGCTGAGGCTCCCAGGATCTGCAGGATGCTCCTGCCACGCTGCCCTCCCTGGCACAGGGATATCCCTGGATTTATCAAGGTGCTCCAGGCCCTGTTTGCACCTTGCTGACAGCAAATCCACCCCCGGCAGCAGCTCTGGGATTTTGGGATGGATATTCCCAGTGCTGTTGCACCAGGCCTGGGAGCACAATGTGTCCCCAGCTCCATGGGAAACCAAGGATACCATAAAGCTAAAATCCTAAACAATGTCCTGAGCCTGTGAGAGAAATCCCTGCTCTGGAACCAGGCTGGGAGAGCTGGGAATGTTCTCCTGGAGAAGGGAGGGATCCAGGGAGAACTCAGAGCTCCTGGCAGGGCCTAAAGAGAGCTGGAGAGGGACTGGGGACAAGGGATGGAGGGACAGGGCTTCCCACTGCCAGGGGGCAGGGAGAGATGGGATATTGGGAAGGAATTCCTGGCTGGGAGGGTGGGGAGGTCCTGGCACAGAGTGCCCAGAGAAGCTGTGGCTGTCCCTGGATCCCTGGCAGTGTCCAAGGCCAGGCTGGACAGGGCTTGGAGCAGGCTGGGACAGTGGAAGGTGTCCCTGCCCATAGCAGGGATGGGCTTTAAGCTCATCCCACCCCATTCCACGATTCAAGGACTCCACAATTCCCTGTCCCCCATCCAGCAGTGCTCAGACCAGCGTGAATCCCTGGCTGTCAGGCAGCACCTTCCCTTCCACTCCTGCACATTCCTGCCTCCTGCCCCCAAACCCATCACCCCCAGCCCTGTCCCCTCCGAGGGACCCACACGCTGGGACCATCCCAGAGCCGTGGGGACACCGGGATGGGACATGGCTTGGCCTGTTTGTGTTTTTGGGAATCTGCTGGAGAGGAGAGCTCGCTCCTCGCCCTGCCCGGGCAGGAATAACAATCTCTTCCATCAGCCCTCATGAATAAGTCGCACCATCTGATTCTGTTATTTATATCCTTCCTGCTGGGAAATTAATTAATGTTTCATTTGCAGCACAGGCAGCCCCTCAGACGCTTCTCCCCGCTCTGCAAGTGGGCATGTCACAATGTCAGCGGGTCTCCGAGGCGCTTTTCCTGGGAACAGGGCTGGTAAATAAGGATCACTCTCCTGCTGCTGGTGCTGGGAAACCCTCTCCGTGCCCTCCTCCTCCCGGCTGGAGGTGCAGCTGCCATCTGGGGGTGTTTGTGGGGAGCAAAGGGGTATTTGTGCTCTTTCTGCTGGATTTTAGGCAATGTTCAGCAGGAAAATCCTACTCCTGTTGCTGTTGTGGGATAAACCCACTCCTGGGATGACGGGGATGGGGCTCAGCCAAGGCCAGGCACTGCTGGCAGATCCTTTGGCATCTCCAGGGATTCCCACCACAGCTCCCTACGGCCAGGACAGGGAATGGCAGTGTGTGACTCCCTTGGGATGGAGACTAGGAGATGGAAAAATGGACTGCCCTGCCAGGGTCACCCAGCTGCCACCGAGGTGACCATCCCACTGCTCCCAGGCCCCTCCCTGCCGTGTCCCTGTCCCCATCCCTGTCCCCACAGACACAGCGTGTCCAGGCTGGTCATTCCCACCCAGTGATTTCTCCATGCAGGCACCTGTGGCTCGTTGGCTTTGTCCCCAGGCAGGGCTTGCAGGACACATCCCAGTGCCAAGCACACTTTAATTTGCTGGTTTGGGTGTGTGAAGGAGCGATGAGCTCCAGCAGGGAATCCCAGGATATTCCCATCATCCCACTGGAGCAGCTGCCCCAAGGCTGGGCTGCTCAGCCAGACTGGAAACCAAGATATTCCTCTCCAGGCCTCCATTCTTATCCCAAATCTCTCTAAACCACAAGGATTCTCCTGGCCCTTCCTTTGCCAAACCTGGGAATGTCTGATTTCCAGTCCCTCTCTTTTTTGGGATGCTGTTTGGGGTGGGTTTGGTGGCACCTCTGGCTGTGTCCCCGAAGGCCTAGAGAGATGTCACGGGCAGGGTTGTTACTGCTGAGCCTAATGAATATGAATGGGCTCTTCATAAATGTGGCTTTGTGTCATTAAATTCCTTCACACCTCGGTGCCCGCAGAAAGGTTACTCAGAATTAAATGTAAATCACAGATTTACCGGGACGAGACCGCGGCGTGGCGGGGCTTTTCAAAAACATCTAATTCAATAACGGGGGGATCTCCCCTGATGGATCCCGAGCTCTCCCACCCTGGGAAGGTGATCCAGATCTCACCTGGTGGGCGAATTCCACCCTTTTCTTGCCCAAACTGCAGCCTTTGGTTCCGGATCGTGTCAGCAGCTCTGCAATCAGAGCCCTGTCACTCCTCGTAATTAAAAGATTAAGGAATGGCTTCTGTTGGGTTATAAATGAAGGGGCTGCAGGGTGGCAGCAGCAGGGTCGGGAACACCAGTCTGATCCATTTGACCCCCCCAGCCCATAATGGGATCACAGGATCCCAGACTGGGTTGGGTTGGAAGCTTAAAGCTCATCCCATCCCACCCCCGCCACGGGCAGGGATACCTTCCTCTATCCCAGATTATCCCAACCCAAGCCGGGACACTTCCAGGGGTGTCGGAGGTGGGATGGACACCCCTGGGCCCTGGTGGGGCACAGATGGATTGGGAAAATCGGGATGTTTTTAAGGAGCTCTGCAGAGCCACCCCAGCTGCCCGGCAGCAAAGCCCCATCCCAGACTGCTTTAAACAGCCCGGGCACGTCTCAGCCTCTGAGGGAGAGCTGATTAGTCATTAAATGGCTTTTCAAAATAAAACCATTAAGACTAATCCCATCAAAATTGGAGCTTCATCCCGGCAACTCTTATTAATTATCAGCCCACCTTGTGGCTTCCAAAGGCGGGGCTGGTGGTGGGGCTGGAAATAAACACGTGGATTTTGTGGGATTCTCGCTGGGAATAAATACATGGGTTTGATTGAATTCTCCCTGGGATGGGGGAATTCTCACTCCAAGGTGGGGAACGTCCTGGATGATGCTCCAGGTCGCTGTGCCCTCCTGGAATGTGCATTCCCAATGCTGGGAATGCTGCTGGCAGTGCCATCCCAGTGCCGGGAATGTTTCCAGGGTGCCATCAGCAGGCAGGGGACTCCGGGAGAGCCTGGGGCATTTATTCCCAAAGGATAAACGAGGGCTGAGCCCGGCTAATCCCTCTGGAGCTGCTGCTCGCCCTGCACGGCCACAGAGCCGCAGGTTCCTCCTCGTTATTTCCCTGGGAGAATCCATAATTCCGGGGTTAAGGAAACAAAAGCTCCTCTTTGCTTGTTTGTATTTTCCCCCTCATCAATAGCAAGGCCAGGCAGGCCACTCGCAGCCTCTCCCCGGGGCCTGCTCAGCTATTAAAGACAGAAATTATATCTTCATAACCCAGGATATTGCCGCTCGCTTATTTATGGCTTGCTCCATTGCGAGAATATTTATTCTAGACAGGGAGCCTGATAATTTTCATCCAATCTACTCCTCATAGCTCAGGGCGAAAGAATGGAACAGCTCAATTGAAGGAGCACTTTCCCATTATTGCCAGGTAAGGGCAGAGCTCATTGCTGCCCTTGCCTCGCCACTGCCACTGCTCAGGCTCCGGGGATTTTTTATCCTGCTTTTTCTCTTCTCTATTTTTTTTTTTAACTTTCTTTCCTTTTTTTTTTTAATTCATCGAGAAATGGCAGCCCACACAACCACTTAGAGGAAGTACTGCATAAATCCCAGTGCAGTAATTACCCATTTGGAAACATGACGCTTTATAGGAGCAGAGGCACCGTGCCAGGATGCTCAGCACGCTGCTGCTGCTCCAGCTGAAATCCTCCCAGGGCTTGTAGGGAACAACGCCGTCTGCACTCTCAGGCTCATAAAACTGAGCTGTTCCAGCTGGGGCAGAGCTGAGCCCACGGAGATCCCGAGGGGAAAGGGAAAAGGGGAACACGGGAGGTCTGGGTGGGCTGAGGCTGCTGTGGGATGGGGCAGGGAGCAGGGACAGACTGGAGATACTGCCCAGGGGAGGGATGGGCCGTGGGGTGGGGTGATGCCCTAAAAATGGAGGATTGGATGGAGGATGGATAGATGGATAGAGGGAGGGAGGGATGGATGGATGGATGGATGGATGGATGGATGGATGGATGGATGGATGGATGGATGGATGATGGATGGATGATGGATGGATGGGTTCATGGATGGATCCACGGATGGAGGGATGGATGGGCGGATCCATGGATGGAGTGATGCCCCATGAATTCCATTGATACCCCCAAAAAAAGATGGAGCAATGCCCCTTAAGGCAGAGTGATGCCCCATGAGGTGGAATTATACCCCAGACAGGAATGCTGCCCCAGAAGACAGACAGAGCAATGCCCCACACACCCCAGCGATGCCCCACAAACCCCAGTGACACCCCACACACCCCAGCGACGCCCCCCAGGCTGGGGTGACACCCCACGGGGTCCCAGCACCCCTCCCTGCAGCACCCAGCTCCCACCCCGGCTCCAGGCGGGAAGCCCTTCCTGCCGCTGCTCTGCTGCCGCCTGCCTTAAATGTCAGAGCCAATGAAGTGTTGCAAAGGCTTTATTGCTTTCCGTGGAGCCGATTAGGAATCTCTTCTGCTGGGTAAAGAGCAATATTGCAATATGAGGGATGGGGGGAGCGGGAGGCAGCCCTGTGTGAATTCCCCGCAGGAAGCTCTGTTCTCACAGCCAGAACAGTTATCAAAAAGACAATTTAGACGGGATTGTGCTCTAACTGGCTGGAGGACAGGGGAGCCAGGCCTGGACAGGAATCTTTCAGCTCCGAGTAAATGAAACTGCAAAAGAAATCAGCTTTCCTGCCTGGTCTGCAGGGGAGGAAGGTGCCAGAAGGAATTGGGTTTTTTATAACCATTAGCTCAGCCCGGCGCTCCCTGCCAAGGCCAGGAGCTGCCGCGGGGCTGGGGGGATGGAGGAGCTCAGCGTCCTCTCCCGTGGTCAGCAGCTCTTGCTGCCCCCAAAACACCCAGCAGAACACAGGGGAAACTCCCACCCCTCCGGGTTTCATCCCTGACAACCCAAAAAACCCAGCTGGGGACAAAGCAAGACCTTTGTCACCCTTAGAGGGAGATTAATGTCGCCATGAGACACCAGACCCAGCGGCCAGAGGGGTGCAGGTGAGGCGCTTGGGGGTTGGGGTGTTTGGGGAAGAGATGTTTCGGAAAAGCCAGCAGGCCTGGAGGATGAGGAAATCCATTTCTGGGGGGAAAGGCTCCTGTTCCGTGGGGACATCCCGACCTGGCCAGTGCCAGCTCTGTTGGACCATGGCCACCTCTGGGATCACTCAGGATCCTCGGGTTCCATCCCGGAGCGCCGCTGGAAAACCAGGGCAGGTTGAGAGCTCTGGCAGGCAGGGCGGAGATGAGGCTGCCTGTGCCAGGCCCTGCTTTTAATGACAATTATCTGTGGAGCACCCTGAATTCACCCTTGGTTTTGGAACAGCAGCACAGCCCAATCCATCCCCGGTGAGGGCTGTGGGAAGCAGAAATCCATTTCCCCCGGCTCTGATGGGAGCTGGCCCGAGTCCTGCGGCTCTGCTGACATCCCCGGGAGCTGACAGCCAACGCTGCCAGCAGGAAAATGACAACTTCCCACCCTGAAATTACATCCAGACGCACAGGGGGGAAAATTCCCTCTATTTACTCCTTGGTCAGGCAGAACTGAGAGCGAAGCTTCTCCAGCTGGAATCCCCACCCTGCCCGCGGGATCGGCGGCACAGCGGCAGCCGCGGTGCTCTGTGATTTCCCAGCCGGGCAAATCACCGGGCTGGGCTCGGGAAGTGCTGCCTGGGAATGGGGAGGGCTGTGGGGTCAGCTGGAGCCTGGCAGGTGTGCTCCATCCAGCCCTAGCACTCGCTGGAGAGGTGGGAATGAGCGTGGAAAGGGATTGGGGTGAGCTGGGGGCTGTTTGTCTGTCTGTCCATCCCGGGGCCACAGCCTGTGCAGTCGGGAGATTTTAATAGGAATTATTCCACTGGAGCAATTATTCCCAGTCAGGAGGGTGATTCCTGGTGCCCCTCAAGCAGCTGGGAGTTCATTAGCAGCCTGGCTGGGGGGACAGGGATACTTCCAGATAGTCCTATTTTTGGCTAGGAGAGCAGGGAATCCCAAAGTGGAGGGGAGCATGTGGGTTCTGCTCAGCTTCCACTGAGCTCTGCCCATGGCTGCTCCAGGCCCTGCTTGGGATGGATGCGATTCCCAAGGATTTTCCTGGATTTGCAGCTCCTCCCCAGGCCCAGCCTCACTGTCCCACCGCATCTGCGGGAGAAGTGAGGGAGAGCAGCACCTGGGGCGGGGCTGATCCGCCGGGATTTGTCCAGCAGAGCTGGTCCTGGACTCCTGTGCTCCCTGGAGAGCTGCATCCCAGCCCAGCTCTCCCAGAGGATCTCCTGCCCGCAGCAGGGGCAGCACAGCCTGTGCTGCTTTCACTGGGCTGAACGGCCAGCTGAGCAGAGCCAGCCAGGTGCATCCAGCAGGGATTTGTCCTCCCAGCAGATTCCATCCTGCAACATCAGCACAGGGCTTGCAGAATCTGGGAGGCAAATTGTTTCAAAGAGAAAGAGAGGCCGAAAGGTTTGGCCTCAAAGGACAATTTCTCTGGATCTGATGCAAGGAAATTCCCTGTGCTGGGTGCGCTGCTCAGCTCAGCCCACCTCACCAGCTCAGATCCTCCTGGGCTGATGGACATCGCTTGGGCCAAGGAATTCCCGATCCAACCCCTCGTGGATCCTTTGGGATTCACCCACACGGTGATCCCCTCTGGCTCCCACAGCTCCCGGCGAAGCTCCAGGCCCTGGACATGGGGAGAGGACCCTGCTCAGCCTCTCCCCTCCAGCACACGGGGTTGGACAGTCCTGCCCTCCAGAAATTGTCCTTTTGCTTTTCCCGAGGTTTGGAAGCTCTGAGAGATCAGGCTAAAAGGCACGGAGGCCGCACTGCTTTGCGCTTCCTTCGGGAAAGCTGCAGAAGGTTATTTGGGTTATTTGTTTTTCCCAGCCTTTGTCTGCGCTCCCGCAGCTTTCCCAGGCCTGCTGAGCTGCCGGGAAGTTTGCGAGCCTGGCCAGCAGCCTCGCTCGCACCTCCTCCAAAGGGAAAAGCTCATTAAATTGATGATCCAGGGATCCTTTATCCAGCATCTCCCATTCTTATTAGAGGCATTAATTAAAACAATAGCAGATCAAAGCGCCGCCAAGCATCTCATTTGGGATGATGCCTCCTCCCCTCCGCATCCCGGCTTTTGTTCTCATCCCTTCGAGGTCACAGCTCGTTCCTGCACCGGCAGCATCCCGCGGAGGAGCGGCAGCGATTTGGGTGTCTCTCTGCGGCTGCGGGAACCTTCACAAGGGCGAGGAGGTGACGATTCTCCGGGAAAAGCCTCTCCTCTCTCCGTCTCTCCCTCCCGGGGCTCTGCCGCTGCTCCAGGCGCTCTCCGGGGCTCGGAGCACGGCCAGGGACCTTTCCCCGCCCGGCCAGCGCTGCAGCAGCCCCGGCGGAGCGGAGTTCGTCCTTGAGCAGCAATTAGCGAGCGCTCGCCGTGATGGGCATCTCCCCCGAACTCCTCTCCAGGCTCTTCCAGCTGCTGCTGATTAGCGTTTGGGAGCGCAGGGGGAGCGGGAGCAGCCTGACCCGGGGAAATGTGCAGGCTTTTATTAGCGCTGCAGATAATTACATTTAATAAGGACAGCAGCTTTTCCCACACCAGAGAGCTGAACCATCAATCTTGCCTTTAATAATAAACCCTCTCCAACTCATTTCCATTCATTGTTCCTCCTGCAACACAACATTAGCCACGCTTTATCGCCCCGGCGGCGAGCGGGGAGCGATCCGTGCGCAGCGCGGTGTGGAGCCGTGCCAGGGTGTGCCCGGGGGGTTCTGTCCTCATCGCCGTGCCCCCGGGACTGGCAGCCCTTTGCCCGGGGAGCCACAAGCCCCTGAGCACAGGAATCCTGTGAAATTTCCCGGTAACTCCGCGGCTTTGTGGACTCCGGAGGAATTAGTCACCTGGCAGGAGCCTGCACGGCCGGGATTGTGGCTCCAGGGATCCCAGGGTGAATCATGGAACTCTTGGGATTGGGAAGGGCCTTAAAGCCCAGCCAGTGCCACGGGCAGGGACACCTCCCATTGTCCCAGGTTGCTCCAACCCTGTCCAACCTGGCCTTGGACGCTGCCAGGGATCCAGGGGCAGCCACAGCTTCTCTGGGCAACCTCACAAGCCAGGAATTCCTTCCCAATATCCCATCCATCCCTGCCCTGTGGCAGTGGGAAGCCATTCCCTGTGTCCTGTCCCTCCATCCCTTGTCCCCAGTCCCTCTCCAGCTCTCCTTCAGGCCCTGGAAGGAGCTCTGAGAATTTCCTGGATCCTTCCCTTCTCCAGGTGAACATTCCCAGCTCCCAGCCTGGCTCCAGAGGTGCTCCAGCCCTGGAACAGCTCCATGGCCTCCTCTGGAATCGCTCCAGCGGCTGCACATCCTGCTGATGTTGGGATCCAGAGCTGGAGCAGCTCTGCAGGTAGGGCAGAGGGGCAGAATCCTCCCTGTCCTGCTGCCCAGGGGTGGATCATTGCACAAGGACACAGGAATGTCCAGGAGCTCATTCTTTTAAGGCAGAACTGGGGGGAATTTTAGGAAGAGAAGTAAACGCTGTGTGTGTGTGTTGGGAAGCGCAGTGTCCCTCAGGAGATAGGAAAAATAATGGATAAATGAATAAGAGCGCAGCAAACATTCATCTTCACAGCTGAAATTGGAGAGGAAAGCTGAGGGTATTATAAATCCTATTTTGCTGCTGCTGCTGCTTCGCTGTTATTTGGTTTTGCTGGCTCAGACCAGGACAGATATTCCAGCCCAGCTTTCTCTCCCCGATGCTCCAGTGCCTCCCACTGCCCAGGGGGGAAGCTGTGGGATGTGGTGGGAGCAGAGGGCTCTGGGAATGTCCTCTCCTGGCTGGAGTTCTGAAGGACACCAACTCCTGGGCCAGGGGGCACATCTGGGGGTTTCTCCCACCTTTCCCACGGAGGGATGAAGAGGCACCAGGGAGCCAGGCCAGGCTGGATGGGGTTTGGAGCAGCCTGGGGTAGTGGATGATGTCCTTTCCAACCCAAATCCTTCCCTGATTCCATGACTCCATGATGACCACAACACGCCAAGACCTCACAGGGCTCGGAGACTCCTTCTGCCATCCCTGAGCCATTCCAGCACAGGGGGTGAGGATTTGTAGCAGAAAAGGACAATAAAAAGGCCTCCAAACCTGCACCTTCCCTGCCACTCTGCGATCCCATCTGGCCATCCCCGTGTGCCCAGACCATCCTCCCTTTGTCCCTGGGCCAGCAGCCATGGCCAAGCAGCAGCATGGCAATGACATCATTCCCACCAGGTTGCAGAGATGAGGCAGGACTGACCCAGCGAGGGGAATTTGGGGTGCTTGGGGTGCCCTGGATGCTGCTTGGGGTGGTCTCCAGGAGCCAGGCAGATTCCCTCAATCCGTATGGATATTCTGGAATGCACAGGGAGCACCGGGCACAGCCCCAATCCCTGTGGGATCTGCCTGGAAGGGGCTGGCAGCTCCCCGTGTTTAGTCTGGGCTCAGGGCTCATTATCAGCTCAGCGCCGTCCTGGCCTTGGCTCCTGCAGTCTCCTGGCATTTGGCACCCTGGGCTGGAGCAGCAGCCCATCCATCCCTCAGGAGCAGGGTTTGGAATGAGCGGGAATGTTCAGGGCCCTGGGGTTAATTGGGAACCTGAAACCTGGGCTGGGGCGGGCAGCTCCTGCTCCAGCCGGGATTTATCGGAGTTTTCCCCTCTGCAGCTGAGCACCTCAGCATTCCCAGCCTGGCTCCAGAGCCCTCGGACTCAGCCCAACGCCCCTGCACTGGTTTGATCTCCACACACCTGCCCTCGAGCAGGAATTCTAACACCTTTTCCACTGTTGGGGTGGCTGTGTTCCCTCCTGGTGTGACCGGAGGTGGTGACAAGGTGACAATGGCGCGAAAGCAAAGTGACACGGAGGTGACAGACGGTGCAGAGCAGGTTGTGCCGTGCTGGCCTGGCAGGAGCTGAGACAGGTGCAGGATCCAAATGCTGGATGCAGATGGATGCAGGATTCCAAGCTCTGGATGTGGATGCCAAGCTCTGGGTACAGATGGATACAGATGGATGCAGAATTCCAGCTCTGGATGCAGATGGATGCAGGAGCCAATCTCTGGATGCACTTTTCCCCTTTGGATCCAAGCTCTGTGCCTCAGTCCCCCATCCCTGGCTCTCCCTGGGATGCAGGGAATCTCTCCCTGCAGCACAGGCAATGCCACTGGAGCTATGAGTGCTTCCTGCCTGGGGCTCCTGGCCGTGTTTGCAGTCAGGTTTCACACAGGGCTGTCCACAGATCTTTTTCCTTCCCCCTATGGGAACCTCCAAACGCAGCGATCTGCACGGCGTGTTCCCAGCGCTCCCACCAAACACCATCCTTCTCTGGAAACAACAGCAGTCAGTACTCTCTGGGTGGGAAAACCCAGGAATCATCATGTGGGAACAACTCGGTGAAAACCCCCCTCCAATCCACGTCCTGGAACTTATTTATCCCCTTTCATCTCCCGCGAGGAGCGCTCAGCAGGCGGGAGGCCCCTGTGCCATGTGTTATCTCTCTGATATCCTGAGCTGATAATCCCTCACAGCTCTGTGCCCTACACCCCTCGGGACCCGGCTGGAGCAGCTCCTCCATCCCGCTGGGATTTCTCCTCTTTCCCGTCACCCTTCCAGCCCATAAATATTTGCGTTAGAGCCTCTCTCCCCCAGCCCCGCCGCCGTTCCCATTTCTCCAGCGTCGCAGGCGACTTTTTTCAAACTTTTTAATTCCGTTCATTAATCATTTAGAGAAATGTGCAATTACTCGAGTCCAATTACAGAAAATGTGCAACTACTTGAGTCCCATTATGAGCCCCTAGAAAATGCCAAGAACTTGATTAGAGCAAAACCAACGCCAGTCCCACAGACTTTCAAAGCAAACACTGCGAGTTCTCCTGGCAGGGGAAGAGAAATCCCAATTTATTTACGCACAAATGTGTCCAAGCCTCGCTGACAATATGGGAAATCTTTCCTATCGGCTGGAACGTGAGCTCAGCGTTCCCTAAAGGAAGAGATGTCTCTCCCTTAATTAAAGCAAGGCCTGAACTCGCCGTAACCTCCTGATTTCATGGCGGGGATCTGCTCGGATTTTTCCAGAGGGTTTGTAATTACCCCACGAGCCGACGGCTGGCCCGGCGCTGCTCCCCTTCCAGCGGCGTCTGGATCCGCGGGAACAGGGAATCTGCTCTTCCCAGGAACAGGGGGACCTTGCCCCTTCCGTAATCCCTGCGGCCGATTGGCTTCATTCCCTCAGCCGTAATTACTCCGAGTGTCTCCCGTGCAAATCGGGAGCAGCTCCGTCCCTCCGGTGCCACATGTTCTCCTCGCTCCCCTTATTTAGGTCAGCATCGCCCGTGTGTGTCTGGGGGAGCCAGAGGAATTACGGCTTATTAGGGATTAAACCGGGATTTAAGGGCCGTTCTTAGCGTGGGGCTGCGGGGTTGGGGATGCTCCGGAGAGCCCGACTCCCAAAGTCTGAGATTTTCAGGAGAATCTCGAGCTAAGGGGCTTAGAGAGGGGAATTAATTTCCTGGGACGGCGCAGCTCGTCCGGAATAATAATAATAAAAAAAATCTCTTATGAAAGTATAATTTTCTCCCTGTTATTCGCGATTACAAAATAATAAGATTGTTTAAAAATCCAATAGAGTGGATGTCAATATTGGCAGGAGATGTAATTGCAAAGCACGTGCCAGCCGTCCGTGGCTTTTCTTAATTTTAATTAGGATAAAATTTACTAATCTTGCCGGGTTTGCAGGAGGAGCTTTGCCAAGAGGCCATCAATTGATCTGGATGATATTGGCTCCCTTTTAAGAGCCCCTCGCTAACTGCTATGTAAAGCCCAGGCTTTCAGCTCCCTTCCCAGATCCTCTCCGCAGTGTTTTTGGCATGTCAAAAGGCCAGATGTTTTTTATTTGAGAGCAAATTGACACGTTAAATTACATTGTGCAAACAGCAAAGCCAGCCATGAGTAAACAGGCGACGAGGATTCATTGAATTTTATGGGTCGCAATAATGTTTATGTAATTTAACAAATTTATGCTTCGTGTCAGCTTCACCGCAAGAGTTATTCATTCCAAAAGGGAAAACAACTTCCATGGCAGCCCCCATGGATTCTGCCTGGGAGCCAATCAGCAGCAAACCCAGCTCGAAGATGACAATGACACGTGTGGCCATCGCGGCCAGCAGAGCCAGGCTGGGGCTGCGGCCCCATTTGGGTCACTTCGGGGTTTTTTTATTCTAATTTAAATGACTTTTCTCCCATCCAGCCAGAACACGAGCAAAGAGGGGAGCTGGTGTTGCTCCAGGAGCCGATCCTGTCCTGTTGAATTCCATAATGCGTTTTCCTGGTCCCTGGGAACTCCGTTGGACTTTGCAGGAATCCTCGATGAATCAGGCTGTCCTCACTCTCCGTGAAGTGCTCACCTAGCCGGGATTCTGCTGGCAAGGAGCTGTGTGTTAATAGCCCAGACTGCTGGCTGTTGAAATGCAGAATTCCCCGAGAATTCCCTGTGGCTGTGCCGGCAGGATGGATCTCATCCCTCTCCTTGAGCACCTCCTGTGCTCTGGGACAAGTGGGACAGCTTGGACAGAGCTCCCAGGGTCCTGTGGGACGAAGACCCAGCATTCCCAGATTCAGCCCAGCCTGGAAAAACCCTGAGAGCAAATTAAAGGTATCTTTGGCCTTTTTGCAGGGTCCAGAGGACAGGACAGAGGGCAGGGATAGATGGGATTTTGGGAATAATCCTTCCCTGGGAGGGTGGGCAGGCCCTGGCACAGATTCCCACAGAAGCTGTGGCTGTCCCTGGATCACTGGAATGTCCAAGGCCAGGCTGGACAGGGCTTGGAGCAGCCTGGGACAGTGGGAGGTGTATCTGTCCATGGCAGGGTGGAATGGGATGAGATTTAAGGTCCTTCCAACCCAAACCATTCCAGAGTTCCATGACTCCAGCTGCCTCTCCAGGTTCTGTTTCCCTCCATGGTGCCTTCAGGAAGCCAAAAATCCCCAGGAGAGGATGCAGGGGAAGCTCAGCTGAAGAACAAGGTGCTGCTCACATCCCAAATGTCCCATCTGGCTCCTCTCCGTGTCACCACCAGCTCTGCCCTCGTCGGCGGGGAACTGTGTCTAAATGGCATTTAATGCAGGCCTGAAGGAGATCTGGGCACAGGACATGGAGAGGGAACCGAGGGTTATTGCTGTCAATATAATTAATTTCAAGCTAATTTGAGCATCTGATTAAGTTTAGCATTACCATAAAATCTAAACTGCTATTTAAAACCAGAGAGAGGTTTATTAAATAAGTGCTGGAATGCAACAGAAAGCAAAATGAAGGCAATAAAGTCACTGGAAGTAATAAAATTAAGTGAACGCTGGAGATAATCCTTTGATGGATCTTTCCTTTACCCTTTCCCAGGATGGAGATCTTCCTCCCTTAGCTGTATTTTCCATCCAGACCTCTGGAATTCTCACGGACGTGTCCAAATCTTCCATGTATAAAAACATGTAAGGAAAAAATGGTCAGGGCAATGACTTTTCTTCGGGAAAGGAGGAGAGATCCTCAAGGAGGAGAGGAGGCTGTGGGTGAGCACCTCGTGGAGCTGTTTGCTCACACAGGGTCACGGCAGCTCGGCCGGCTGGGAATTCTGCCGGGAGCAGAGAGTGGGTGGGAAAGGACAAACGGGATCCCCCCGAGGGGGCTGCTCTGGGGGGATTGCTTCACCATTCCCTGCCTGCAATCAAACAGTAGTCCATCAGACAACTGGTGGTGGAATCCCTGCGGGGTTTCTCCCACTGAGCCACAGCCAGCCAAGACAAGTCCCCTCCTTCACGTGTCAGCCCGGGAAAACACTTATTTACTCTGAAGGCCGCAGAAGCCCTAAAATCCCAAGGCCGAGATAACACTGATAGGATCACACAGACATCCAGACTCATTTATCCCGCCGGCCTA
>VZRM01004163.1:52866-78444 GCA_013397955.1 Grantiella picta
CCGCGCCGGCCACCTGCGGGGGCAGCGGGTGCGTGGGGTCAGGGCTTGGGGTCAGCTGGTGCTTCCCAGCCCTGCTCTGCTCCTGTAGCCCTGAGCGCTGTCTGGGGCCAGGAACGGGGAGGGGAAACCATGGAGGAACAGGCTGAGGGCCTGCCTGGCGTGTGCTGGGCGTGGGAACACTCTGGGATGGGATAATGGGATGGGATGGGAGCAGGTGTGATTCCCGTGTCAAGCACAGTCGCTGTGCATCCTTCAGCCACTCTGAGGTCTCTGCTGCTCTGGGTCAGCACCAGCCCAGAGGTGCCACCTCAACTGGTGCCACCCCTATCAGGGCAGGGACAACTTCTCCTATCCCAGACTGCTCCAAGCCCCAGTGTCCAACCTGCCCTTGGACACTTCCAGGGATC
The DNA here is from genome assembly GCA_013397955.1 of Grantiella picta. NCBI lineage: Eukaryota > Metazoa > Chordata > Aves > Passeriformes > Meliphagidae > Grantiella > Grantiella picta. Next base: position 53,274 of record VZRM01004163.1, read on the forward strand.
CAGAGGCAGCCACAGCTTCTCTGGGCACCCTGTTCCAGGGCCTCCCCACCCTCCCAGGGAACAATTCCATCCCAAATCCCACCCATCCCTGCCCTCTGGCAGTGGGAAGTCATTCCCCTTTGTTGCAGACTTCATGCAAACCCTCAGAGTCCATTGTGGTTTTTCCTGTTGCTCTTCAGGGCCCCTCAGGACAACGCCCAGGCTGTGACCAAACCCTGAGCAGCCCCACACCAACATTCCTCAATTTCAGGCAGCTCCAGCCAATATTTCCTTCCATCCTGAGCCCAAAGTTCCCCTCCCAAGCTTTCCATCCGGCACCAGGGTTTGCAGGTAACTTCCACTGCGAGGCTGAGCTCAATTTAGATTATAAAATATAACCGCGGGCTGTTTCCTTAATTGATTTCTTTTGTTTCATTCTATTCCTCGAAGATTTGTCAACATTAATTTTTATATGCTTAACACTTTGCAAATACTGGCCAACTTTTTAAAATTAATGTGTTGAGATGGAGATTGAATACCTTCCCTCCCCTACAAGTGCAGCGGGGAAGGAATGCGGGATGAGAGCAAACCGCGTTATCAGCATTTAATTGGGGAAATCGGAGTTATTAAAAAGGGAATCCGCCAGCACCCATTGGCAGCCGGGTTAACACCGCGAGACAAAAAGCCCCACATTTCCCACAGTGAGGAGATTTCAGCCGGAATCGGGAAATTCGTGGGTTTTCCAGGGCTCAAGCCAACAAATCAGCAAGGAATGGTGTTCAGGGCGAATTCCCAGGGAGAATTCCCGGTGTAAATCCGGCGAGCTCCCGAGGGTTGTGCCCGGAACGACTCCCGGTTTGTCATCCCCTGATGGAGCATCAGCCCCGAAAATCAACCCAGCCGGTGCCAAATCCCGCCGGGAGCTGCTGCTGCTCCCAGGGAATGCGGCGGTTGGATGCCGGGAGCTGATCGCGGGAGGTTTACGAACCTCGCTCCGAAAATACATTTCGGAGATAGCTTCTATTAAAGCGCAATTAGGGGTTAAGTAACAAATTGGCTCGGCGCCTGACGGAGAGGAACACGCCGTGACAATCAGATAAGGGCCGCGAACAGCGCGGCAACAGCCGCCGGGAAAGGGCCGCGGGAGCCGCCGGGAGCGGAGCTGTCCCCGGGGGGGTCCTGGGGGCTCTGCTGTCACCGTTCAGCTTTGAAACCCTGCCCCGAGCCGCGGGCGGCACGCAGCGAGCGGCTCCTCTCGCCGCAGCAGCGCGGCTCTTGCGCATCCCGGAGAGCGCGGCTGTCGCCACGGAAACCGGAGATTGCCGCAGCACCGCAGCCCCGCTGCTGCCGCTGCTCCCCGCGGGGATCAGCGCTCGAGAGGCACTCCAGCCCCGCTGCCGCTGCTTGAGACAGGGACACCACTCCAGGCCCACGCAAGGACAGCGCAGCTCCAGCTCCAGCTCCAGCTCCAGCTCCAGCTCCACCTCATCTCCATCTCATCTCCATCTCCATCTATCTCCATCTCATCTCCATCTCCATCATCTCCATCTCCATCTCCATCTCCATCTCCATCTCCATCTCCATCTCCATCTCCATCATCTCCATCTCCATCTCTTCACTCCCAGCACTTCAGCCACCTGCTCCACACACACAGCGAGGTGCTGAAGGAAGTCTTGGTGCTCAAGGAGCTCCCAGAGCCACCTGGGCAGGACCTTGTGCCCAGGGAATCACCCTGGAGAGGAGCAGGGGACACCTCGGGGTGTTGGGCTGGTCATACCTGGAGCTCGTGTCTGCTCCGGTCCCTCCTGTGTCACAGGGAGCTGGAAAAGGGACAGGGAGAGGTGACAGTGGTGTGTGAAGCTTCCCTGCCCAGCCTGCACTGCAGTGTGGGAAGAGACGGTGAAGCCAGGGGGTGATTGAGAGGTCAACGGGATGGGCTGGGAATTCCCAGCCTGGAAAGATGGGTGGGCGGTGAAGGAATCCCCAAATCCATGGAGGTGGCAGAGGCAGTTAGCCATGCTGGCAGACAGGGACATCTCTCCACCTCATCCTGAAAAATTGAACTTCAGTTCTTGTTCCTCTGGATGGAAACTCCCAGCTGCACCATTCTCCATCCCACAGCCTCGTCATGGAACCGTGGAATGGTTTGGGTTGGAAGGGACCTTAAAGGTCCTTCAGCAAAATCATCTCCATGGCCTCATGGCAGCTCCTTAGGATCATGGAAGAGTTTAGGTTGGAAAAGCCCTCTGAGATCATGGAGTCCAACTCCCATCACAGTGACTCGTGTCCCCAAGTGCCACATCTGTGCATTTCCCCAGCATTCCCATCTCCATCCCTGTCCAAGCTCTGCCACACTGCTCCCGAGGGTGAGCAGGGGCTGCAGGAGGAGCAGCGCTGGGCTCTGCTCGCTCCCTCCACCACCCCAACCCCACCCCAAACCTCCATAATTGTGTTTATTCCCAGTTTGGATCCGACAGGGAAGCGGCAGAAGCAGAATCCTCGAGCACAGCGAGTTCTCAGCGATATAATTCTCTTTAATCTTTTAAGCATTTGACAGTATTTGCTTGAAAGAAGGAGCAACAAGTACATAATTATTGCACTAATTAAGCTGCCAAAACACAAGCATGCTGCAAGAGCACCTTTGAAACAGTGAGCTCTCGATTCATTAGCATCTGCTGTAAGCTTATTAATCACCTAACAGGCAATTAGCAAGCTGTTACTGTTTGAGACTAGTATGTAAATAAATTCTTGGGTTAATTTCTTCCTCTGATAATAAAGAAAACATTATGAAAATTAGCTAAGCGACAATGTAAATGATCTTGACTGTTAATTATGTGCTGGTGTTACACACGCGGCCGCCGCACGGCAGAGAGAGGATGCACCTCTCGCTTGGCGCAGTTTGGAAAATAAAATTGTTGACAGAGGCAGAAGGGAGGTTTTCCTGCAGTGCAGCCACAGCTGTTTGTCTGCAGCTCCCCAAATTGGGGCTGGATCGCCGCCGGGATTTTTGTGCCTGTCCCGGGGCTGGATCCCTGCTCCAGCCAGCACCCAGGAGTGTGGAATTCGTAAAAATTAATGTGAAATCCACGGAAATGCCTTGCCCTGTGGAAAGCAGGAGCCAGCCGTGTGTCCAGCAGGACCTGCCTTGGTTGGTGGCCCAAACAAGATGGTTTGGCTGCAAGGACTTTGCTTATCCCCACAAATCCAGGCTGGTGGCTTTGGCTTGTTATTTTCTCGGGGAATAGTTGGGAGGATTCCCTCTCCTGCGGCCATCCCTTCACCCAGGGAAGGGACAACGATCCTGTGGGGAGATGGGGCAGTTCTGCTGGGCTGAAGGACCGAGGGAGCTGCGAGCAGAGGGAAGGAGCAGCCTCTCCTCTCCGGAGGGTCTGCCCTGAGCACAACCCCTGGGGACAGCGGCAGTGCCCCGGAGTGTCCTTGTCACCCTACCCAGAGCCACCCCCTGCCCACACCATGCTGGAGGGACATTTCCCTGCCTGTCACCTTCCATCCTGCAGCCCTGCCACGCTCCAAGCTCGGCTCTCCAGTTCCTCTCCCCAAATCCCTCCCAGCTCCTTTCAAGCTGCTCCAGCAGAGCAGAAAACTCATTATGGAGAACTGCACAGAGCCTGCTCGAGTGAGGAATTACCAGCAGCAGAGGTTGCTTCATAATCTCATTAATTTAAACTATTTTATCACCAGCTTTTGCCCCCTAATTATGCGTGCAAAACGCACACAGAATATTTCACCGGGAAGAGCTTGAAACAAATGATGAAATTGATGGTGAGATGAGGTTTTCCATGAGGCTGCAGTGGCTGTGGTGATCCTGGGATCCCTGCCCAATCCCTGCCCGATCCCTGGGTGCTGCCAGCTCCCAGTGAGCAGCCGTGGACACCAAACACCTCTCTAGGTGGCCTCCCCACCCTCACAGGGAGCAATTCCCTCCCAAAATCCCATCCATCCCTGCCCTGTATCAGTCTGAAGCCATTCCCCCTTGTCCTGTTCCTCCATCCCTTGTCCAAAGTCCTCCTCTATCTCTCTCTCAAGAGTTTTCACAAGGACCAAAGGCAAGTCTATAATTTGATTAAAAATCTAAAATATATGTAAAAAATGTGCCTTTTCACTGTCCAGTTTCTGAGTTTTGCTTTTGGTGACAGCAACTCTTGGCTGGTGTCAATCACAATGAAAACTCCAGCAGCCCCAGCTGGAAAAAGCAGCCCCCGGTTTGGGAGGGTTTTTATTGATATTGGAAAACTGTTATTCCAGTTCAGAGCAAGGAGCATTCCTGCCTCCTGCTGTGCCTCTGGAACAGGGAGAGCGGGGGAATCCCATTATCTGTGTTTGAACAGCAGGGAAAATCCAGCAAAACCAGCAAACAGCCGGAGAGGAGCTCCCAAAAAACCCAAAAACCAAAAAGAGGAGCTCCCGGGATCTGATCCATCCAAGGAAAGCTGAGATTTACAGAGGGAAGCAGCAACTCTTTGGTTCCAGTCGGGGCTGGAGCCACATCTGTCCCTTGCACAAACATCTGGAGCTGAAGGAATGGGATCCAAGTGGGACACAGAGTGGGAAGAGGATATTTTGGAGCCCCACTGCTCACAGCTTCTGTTTTCCAGTTAAAGCAAGCTTACAAATCCATGTATTTGGAATTTTTTTCTCCTCCAGGATCCAACAGCAGAAGCAGCCGCAGGGGTCTGGCTGAGGGGAGCTCAGGGCCAGGGGCAGCAGAGCTGTGGGACATTTGCAGGATGTCAGGGAAGGTGGGACAATCCCCGTGGCCAGGGGCACTGACTGGGGCTGAGGGGATTTTTGGCAGAGCTGCAGCTCTGGTTTGGGTTGGAAGGAACCCCAAAGCTCATCTCGATCCAAGCCCTGCCATGGCCAGGGACAACTTCCACCAGGCCAAGTAGTTTTTAATTTTTTCTCCTGGAGTTGGTTTTGTTTTGGAAATCTCCTTTAGAAAAGTGGATTTTACACACTCTGAAATCTCCAACCAACCTGCTGTGAGCACTGCAGGAGGGAATCACAATCACCCAGTTCATCCCAAACCCAACGGCCCTGGATGGCCCTGTTACGGATATTGATCCATGAAATATTTCCCTGATGAGTCACGGGACAGCAGCCAAGCCAAACGGTTTGCCCAGCTTGAGGAAAGGATTAATTTGGAACGAACCAACAGGTGAGGAAAATTCCTCTGCTGGCAGCCATGGAAATGCCACTCGCTCCGGGTCTGGAGCCTGGGTGTCCCTGACGTCACCGGTGTCACCGCCAGGGGACCGCGATGTGCCACAGGGAGCGAGGTGGGAGCGCCAGGATGGCAGCGCTGCTGCTATTCGAGCTGACCTTGCCACGAGTCTTTCCCACAGATCCAAAGGTCACAGCAGAGCAAACAGCTCCCGGAGGAGTGGAGATATCCCAGCACAGCCAGGACGGGATGGAAATATCCCAGTGAGCAAATAAACACCTGCTGAGGCAGCAGGGAATCCTGGAATCAGCAGCAGGAGGACACGGAGGGGATTGGCTGCGTTTGGCCCAACCTGCAGAGCTGCTCCAGATCTGGATTCCAACATCAGCAGGATGTTTGTGGAGCAATTCCAGAGGAGGTCATGGAGCTGCTGCAGGGCTGGAGTCCCTCTGGAGCCAGGCTGGGAGAGCTGGGAATGCTCACCTGGAGAAGGGAAGGATCCAGAGAGACCTCAGAGCACTGCCAGGGCCTAAGGGAGCTCCAGGAGAGCTGGAGAGGGACTGGGGATGAGGGATGGAGGGACAGGACACAGGGAATGGCTTCCCACTGCCAGAGATAGATGGGATATTGGGAAGGAATTCCTGGTTGGGAGGGTGGGGAGAGCTTGGCTGGAATTCCCAGAGAAGCTGTGGCTGCTCCTGGATCCCTGGAATGTCCAAGACCAGACTGGACAGGCTTGGAGCAGCCTGGGATAGTGAAAGGTGTCCCTGCCATGGCTGGGGTGACACTGGGGTGACAGCTTTAAGGTCCTCCCAACCCACACCATCCCAGGATTCTGTGATCCTATCACAACCAGAGCTATTCCAAAGCCCTCCCCAGGGCTGGGAAGCTGAGCACACATCCTGCATTGTCGGGGCTCCCTGGCAGACCCAGGCGGGTCTCTCCCTGCCATTCCCAATCTCCTCAACATGACACAGACAAGGAAGAAACATTCCCTGCCAGCAATCCTAGGGGATTCCACCCCAGCCGCCCCAGNNNNCCAGCAGGGATTGGGGCTGGAAACCCAGCAGGGATGGAGCGTGGGAGAACCGAGGATGGTTAGGGACGGAACGAGGATGGTTCAGAACCCGAGCGGCACAGAACGAGGATGGTTGAGAACCCGAGCGGCACAGAACGAGGATGGTTCAGAACCCGAGCGGCACAGAACGAGGATGGTTCAGAACCCGAGCGGCACAGAACGCTCGCAGCAAATCACCTCCGGATGAGCCTGGCCATAAAATCCCTGGCAGGGAATGGAACATAGCCCCCCCTCCCCGTGCCCAATTAATTAGCAGTGAGTAATTGCAGCCCATTAGGGTCTGCCCATGCCCGGGGAGCTGTGGGCAGCTGGAGGAAGGCTGGGTTCGTGCTCGGCGTGGCTCCTGCCCACCGCACAGCCCCCAAAATCCACAGGAAGTCGTTGCTTTGGCAGCTCAGCACCCAGCGCAGGGCAGCAGGAGGTGTCCGGCGCTCCAGAAGAGCTTTCCCTGCATGGAGAGGAGCATCTGAAATCAGGAGAGGACAAATCCCCGCTGCCCTGCCCTGGGATGAGAGGAGGACAAAGCACTCCCGGCGCTGGGGCTGCCCGGGGATTTCAGCGGGATTGGCCTGGGCTAACACACTGTGATCAAAGCTAATCTCTGATTAGCCACACTGAGGAGATTTAATTTCGTTTAAAGCCTTACCTGAAATGCAGAACTGGGTATTATTGCATATCTGAGCGGGGCTGTGTTGTAAAGCTGCAGTATTTATAGGAGAATTAAAGCCTCCCTGGAAGCATCGCCCGAGGAGGCAGCAGAGCCGAGCGTGCCGTCGGCAGCTCCAAACACTCCAAAACCACCACTCGCTCGCGGAAATGGCACAAGATTGTAAAATGTCGTTTATTTGAGCGTATTTTTATTTCGCTGGAGAGAGCGGAGTTCACATTTTCAATCCAGAGGTGTTGAAATCCGCCTCTCTCCCGAGGAAGGGGATATTTGCACCCAACGCCAGTCCAGGAGCTGGAAGTCCAGCAGAATCCAGGGGAAGGTTTGGCTGCTGCTGTGTGAGGGGCTGAGGACGGAACCCCTGAACCCCTCGGGAAATCCCCACGGAGGCTGCTGATTCCCTGCCACGCCGCAGAGCCTCGCGTGGCTCCCGGCTGGATGTCCTCATTGCCTTTCCAGGAGCTTCCGGGGGAATTTATGGAGAACCACAACTCAGGAGAGCATTTTCCCACCACTCTGAGGACAACCGCCATGTCCGCACTGCAGGTGTGGCACTTGGGGACATGGATTCAGAATCCCGGGACCCCTGAGGTTGGAAAAGCCCTCCCAGCCCATCGAGTCCAAGCTTTCCCCGAGCCCCACCTTGTCCCCAGCCCAGAGGCCTGAGTGCCACAGCCAGGTGACACCTCAGGGGATGGCGACTGCAAACCTCCCCGGGCAGATTCAGTGACTAATCAGCCTTTTTGGGGAGAAATTTCTCCTGATGTCCAGCCTGACCCTCCCCTGGTGTGGATCAAGGGGATGTCCTCTCATCCTGTCTCTCATTCCCTGGGAGCAGAGCACAATCCCCCTGGCTGCTCCCTCCTGCCAGGGACTGGGTGACATTCCTGCTGCTCAGTTCTGGGAATTTCAGGCCCCGAGGGGTTTTCTGGACCAGCCCATCCCGGTTTCCAGGAGATCTGGGTGTGCTGGGAAGCAGGGAGGGGTGAGTTCAGCCTCATTTCCTCGGGAAATCAGAGCAAGGGGGGAAAAATATCCGCGAGCGAACTAATTCCTATTAGGCACGAGCTCCTCTCTCCCCTCATCTCCTGCGAGCGTTCTTGATTAGCTGATAAATGATTAATGGTGCCGAGAAAAGCCGGCTCCTTCATCTCCCGCTTTCATCCGCCAGCCGCCTCCGGGGGACTCCGAATGTCACGGGCAGATGAAAGGAGCCCCCCGAGACCCCGCGGGTCCCAACCTCCCGGGAGGAGAGGGCGAACCCTTCCTCCGAGCCTTCGTCCCCTGCCTCTGCCCCCTCCGAGCTCTTCCTTTTCCCTGGAATCGCAGCAGGGATGGCTCGGGAAGCATTCACGGCCCCGGAATCCATCGCTCCTGACAAGGGCTCTATTTTAATGCTCCCAACAGCAATTTTTATTCCGGCACTATGCGGAGGCACTTAGATTTCTGCGCGGTTTTTACTTTTTAATCTGCCATACTTCTTGCCGGTGTCAAAGTGTCACCGGTTAATAGTGTGACTGGAAAAAGGAGTGTTTCAGATCTTGTTCCGCCGTCCACACTGTGAATACATTAGAGAGGCGCTGAATGATTTAAGAGGGATTTTTCTGCCTCTGAGCAGGGAGGAAAGGCAAACGGGGGAGTGCAGGAGGAGCTCAGCCTGGCTGCTCCGAGATAAAAAGGTGGGCAGTGCTGGCTGCTCCGGGCTCCCCCGAGGCACAGGGATTTGGGGTGGGGAAAGCACTGCCGGCTCCTCCTCATCCCTCAGACATTCCTCGCCTGGGACACTCCAGTTCCATTTTCCCAGCAGTTTTCCCTGATGAATGTGTCATGCCACGGGCACTGAGCACCGGGAAAGCCAACACCCAGAAATTGTGGAGCACAGGGACATCAGGCCCTGCCTGGGAAGAGAGGAGTTCCCCTTGGGGTTTTGCCAGGCACAGCAATTCCCTGTGGATAACGGGACATCCTGGCACCAGTGGGGATGCCCAGTGCCACCCATTGCCGCGGGAGCTCCGAGGGTGCTGCTTTTGGGGATGGGGCAGCAGGGAAGCCAGGCATAGTTACAATTATAATTATTATAATTATTATTATTGACATCTGTAAAGATCATCTGCAGCCCATTCATTCCCCCCAGCAGGATTCCACAGGAAACCTGCTCAGGCCTGGTGTGTCCAGTGGGACTCTGGGAATTTTTGGATGAAGTCAGACCTTACCCAGGGTCTGTCTTCCCATATATCAATAGATCCTCAATAGACCTCTCCCAAGAGATCGATATCTGATATATTCCAATATATAAATATCCTATATCTCTCACAATGGATTGATATCTGATATATCCCAATATATAAATATCCGGTATCTCTCCCAGTGTATCAATATCTGATATCTCTCTCAATATATCGATATGGGATATCTCTCTCAGTATATCAGTAAGGTTTGATGTGCTCACAGCAGGGCCTGGATCCAAGGAGCACCAACAGCTCTGCCCACCCAGGTGAACAATTCCTGGTTTTCCATGGTCTCCCCCATGAATCCAGGGATGAATTCCCAGCCCCAGCCTGGGCAGCAGACCCCCCAAGCCCCCCTAACCTGAGGTGGCACCACGGGGTCCAGAGCATTAACTGTGGCAGGGAAAGGGAGGCAGAGGATGGGATTTCCATCCTTTTCCACAGCTCAGCCTGGCTGCCGTGCTGCTCCAGCTCCCGGGATTACCTGTCAGGCCTCGGTGAATTTTAAATAAAAGGTAAAAGGGTTTAACTGCAACACGACACCTCTGAGCACTCAGGACGAGCTGCGCACTCCCGCAGCCCCGGGGATGTGCCAGAGCTGGATCCACGCCTGAGAGCTGCAAATCAAGGGCCTGGCAGGATGGAAACACACTCCCTGCTCTTCCCTTCGCCTGGGCTTTGCTTCCAGCTCATTCCAAACCAAACACAGACACAAAATCCAGCTCCGAGTGGCCACCAGATGCCGCGTGGGGTGGCACAGCCCGGGCAGGGGACAGGGGGCTGTGATGCCACCAGGGCTGCGACTTTTCCATCCTCCCTGGGAGCACCAGGAATGCAGGGAGGGATCTCCCATCCCGTTTGCATCTCCCTGGATTAGCAACCCACCCAGACCTCAGTGGCTCTCTGAAGCACGTGCATTTCGGGCTGAGCGCAGGATTTGTCCCTTCAATGCCACCCTGCGCACCCACAGCCCCAAAAACCCGGGGACTGATGCCCTGCAGAGCTCTGGGATCTCACATCTCAGCAGATCCCGGTTTTCCATGGATATTTCTGCACCAATGATGGATGGGGAGCTCTCACTCCAAACCACGGCCGCTCTGCCAGAGCTGGGCATTAATTATTAACTCCAACCAGGAGATTTGCCACTCTCCCAGCACCAGCCGCCGCGCTAGCTCCGCACATAAAAGAGCATTAAGCGAGAGCCGGGATAAAGCCGATCGCTCGGCAAAGTGACGTCGCCTCTTTCAAGGCCCTACTGCTCGGCAGGAAAATTTACAATCCTTTAATTCCATTTACAAGGCGGCAACACAAAAGGGAGCTGGAGACGGGAGGCTGGAAGCCGGGAGACCGAAGGGGAGGAATAAAATAAAATAAAATAAAATAAACAGGAGTCCAAGGGAGGCTGGATCAGACCCCCCCGCTCTGAAATCCAGCCGCTCATTAAATTCCAGCCGGGATTAGAGGCAGAAAGCGCCGGGCGAGGCTCTCGCTGCTCTTCAATGGGAGCTGTATTAAGTTATATAGGTTCCATCTTGTCCCTATTCACGCCGAGCCGGGTTGTCTATACCCGAGCAGCTCGGCGTAATTTGCTTATAAATAATTGACTTCTTGGCGATTAAAATCTCTGGAGGGGCTCCGGGTTTATTCACAACAAGCCGCCTCGGCCTGCCGTGCAAATTAGGCCTTTCAAACCTGTCTCATCTCCAACAGAAATGTTATGAAGAGTGATTTTTTTATCCCCTGTAATAACCTTCAACTAACCTTTAAACTGAAGTGAATAATTTAAATCTTATTTTCATATCAATGGGGGAGTCAAGCCAAGCAATTATCTTTTATCTGTATACTCTGTCGTCAGAGCGAGGCATAATAAAGTTTTCCCAAGTGGGCAGAGTGAGGCAGGAGAGGAGGAGAGAGCGGGAGAGCAGTGGGATCTGAAGCCATTAATGCGGCGATGAATTATTCAGTAATGAGGACAAGATCTGCTGGCGAGGATCTGCCAGGCACGAATCGCTCCATATTCGGCACAAATCAACCCATTTTTGGCACAAATCACCCATATATGGCACGAATTTCCCCATATTTGGCACAGATCTCCCCATATTCAGCGCAAATCGCCCCATATTTGGCACAAATTGCCCCATGTTCGGCACAAATCGCCCCATATTTGGCACAAATCACCAAATATTCAGCACAAATCACCACAAATTCAGCACAATCTGAGCTAGCCAGGGTGGGTGGGTGAGCGACACCCCCTGCCCGGAGAGGCTGCACCATCACCCCGGGGTGAGGGACCAAAAAAAGGGGGGAAAGGATGAAAAATCAACCAAAATCCCTCCCCATCCGAGGAGCTGAGTGAAATTCCCCGCTGTGCTCGTTAAGATTCTGCCAGGGTCACTCCTCCCATCCTGCCGGACCTTCCGTGATCTTCTTTTCCATTAATTCATAAAATATCATCCCTGGGATCGAGGTGCTGATCGCAGCAGCAGCCAAACACGGAGCCGCTGGAATATCACACATTCCAAGCCCAGCCCGGCTGGGAAAACACAGCCTGGCATCAAATATTCCTCTCTGGCCTCGGCCTGGGGCAGGAGAGCTGGATGGGGACTGGGATGGCTGAGGGAAAAGGGAAAACCATCACCACACTGTGGCTCTGAGCATCTCCGAAGTGCCAGAGACAAATCCCTCTTTTCCAGCTGAAATGAGGTTTTAACCCGCAGGTCCCACAACCCCCCGAGGGTTGACACCTCCCAGTTCCCTTGGATTTATCCATAAAAAGATCCTCACACTGCCACCTTCCAGGGGATTCACTCGTGTCACCAGATCCGGTGGGAGAACAGGGATGGTCCAGGCTGGGTCTGCAGGGTGAACCAGGCAGGACATCCCTGGAAATATCTGGAAATGTTTGCACTGCAGCAAAGCCAGGCTCAGGGCTTCCCTTTTTAGGGTTTTTTCACCCAGTTCTGGCAGAGAGTTGGGAAATGATGGATAATTTGGGAATATCCCAGCCGGTGGTTTGTGGGGGAAAGCAAAACCCAGGGCAACCCCAGTGCTGGATTAGATGTCAGGGCAGCTCTGGCACTGAGCATTAAATATCTTCATGTAATCTTTCCACTTAAACCAATGATTAAACAGATTTAGCAGATGATTAAACAAATAAAGATTAATGAAACAAGCAAAGCAATCAAATCTTTATGGGGGAATAAATGCGTGATCCAAAACAATATTAGGACAAATTGTCTAAAACTAATCGAGGCTGTGGCTGCTTTTGTCTAAACAGCGTTTGTTATGTTCGCACTCGGGTGCAATCAAAATATTTGCTCAAACCAGGATGGAGCTGCAAATCCAAAACACCATTGAGGACTCAAGGAAAAACAAGGAATGTTTTGCAGGATTCTGTGCTCTCCCAGGCCAAGCTGGCTGCCTTGGGGGGCTGTGGAGTCCCATGGGAGATGGGCTGGGGATGGAAAATGGGGAATGGGAGGGATGGGATGGCAGGAGCACAGCCAGGGTGACCCTGGAGCCACCAGCGCTGCTCCCTCTTTAATTAATCTTATGGGAACCACAGGATCTCCGAGGTCTCTCCAAAACCCAGCCCATCCCATAATTCCATGAGCTCGAGGCTTTGCCTGCTCGATGGTTCAGAGCTGTAAAGTCTTTTTCTTTCATCAATTTTGCATACGGGAAGATCGTGTTTGCTCTAAATACTTTTGTTTTTAAAGCCTCCTAAATTTTTGAAATGAAAATAACAAAGGGTGGGGGGGGAGAGAAAAAGAGAAAAGGCTTCTCCAGACAAACTGTCAGGAGGCTGCAGCAGCCAGCAAACACAACCTGAGCTGAGCTAATCAGGGGAGAAGGGAGTGAGGGATGCAGGGATGGCTGGGGCTTCTCCTGGGCTGCAGCACCCTAGGGTGCCCCAGGGCTGGATTCCCGTGTTTTCCAGGGAATTGGGATGGGAATCCTGGACAAAACAGCCCCGAGGGGTTTAAGTGATGCTCCTAAAGCTCTCCTGGGGGAAATGGGGTGACCACTTAACACTGGTGCACATCCCTGTGCCCAGGAATGGTGGAAATCCTCATTTTCCAGGGAGAAATGAGGTCGCTCTGGGCCTGACCTGCAGCCAAGGGCAGAAACAGCCTCACCACCCAGCCCTGTGGGACATGGAGGTGACAATCCTGCTGGGCTGAGGGAATCACAGAATCCTTGCAGCTGGAAAAGCCCTCGGACACCACCGAGCCCAACCATTCCCGAGGCCACCATGTCCCCAAGTGCCACATCCACCCGGCTTTTCATCCCTGCAGGGGTGGGGACTCCACCCTGTGCCAGGCCTGGACAGCCCTCCCAGGGAGGGAGTATTCCCTGCAATATTCCCTGCAACATTCCCTGCAATATTCCCTGCAACATTCCCTGCAACATTCCCTGCTGTCCAACCTGGACATCCCCAGCTCCTCCTGAGCCACTGGAGCTTCTGCAGGTGAGCAGCCCTGAGCTGGGCCGGCTGGGAATGAGGAGGAGGCTGAGCCAGGGGGATCCCTGTGCTGAGACAGGATCCCCTGTCCCTGTCCCTCTGTCCCTCTGTCCCCCAGCCAGAATTCCAGCGGGAATTCCGGAATTCCTGCCCATCCTGGGTGGCAGGGTGAGGGCAGGAGGAGGTGCTGGATGCTGTGGGCACAGGGGGATCTCTGACACCTTTGGCCCTTGTGCCACCCCAGCCCAGCCCTGTCACCGTCCCCACAGCCCCCAGTGGCCCCCAGTGTCCCCCAGTGCTGCCACTTCCAATGGGAACTCTGAACCTTCCCACCCAGCCTCTGCACAGAGACATTTGCATCCAGCAGCTGCAGCAGGAGAATCCAGCAAATCCATGACGTGAATTCCAAGTCTCCTTCCCCGAAGGAAAGGCTGGAGCCAGCTCAGCATCCCTCCTCTCTCCCCCCTCCTTTTTTCCTTTTTTTTTTTTTTTTTTTGGAGACTCATTACTATATTGTGGATATTCTCCACTAAAGGGCATCTCTTTGAATGCATTTGCTTTTTTATTAATGTGTGCTAAGACAAGTCAAGCCTGATTATCATGAAGACAATTGCTGAATTCCCTCCTGGAGAAATCTCATCTAGACTGTGTAGGCGTTTTAATTTCAGAGACCCATTAATTGGCACAATTGCTTAAGCAGCTGCTTTCCGTGTCATTTTAGGACCACTTTATGAAAAACAGAGCTTAAAAAAAAAAAAAAAAAAAAAGAAAAAGAAAAAGGAAAAAAAAATATGACAGGCCAGAGCTTTCTACATGGCAACATAATTAATGCAAGGAGCTTCCTTGGAGCTGCAGAGCAACAAAAAGCCACCAAAACAAGGCTGCCCTGCTCTGGCTGCGGTGGAGATCAGCTGGGAAAGCTGCTCAACCCCTCCTGATCCTGGAATCCCTGGGAAATGAACCCATGGAGCAGAGGGGAAGGCAGAGGGGAAGGCAGAGGGGAAGGCAGAGGGGAAGGCAGAGGGATCCAGGATCCAGCAGGAGCTACCCCAGGCTCTCCCGAGGGGCTCAGCCCCAAAATGCTGCCCCTGAGGATGCCCAGGGTGGGGGCTGGGGGTCTCTGCCTGCCCTGGGGGTGATGGGGATGGAGAGGTCCTGGCAGGGAGCTGGGAGAAGCAGCAGCTCCAGAGAGCTCCAGAGGCCCTGAGATAACTCCAAACGTGGGTGATCCCCACTGCTGCTGCACTGCTGCTTCCATTGGCCATTCCGGCACTTTCTGGCACATTTTGGAACATCCTGGCACATCCCACACTTCCTGGCACCTCCTGGTACACACATCCCAGCACTTCCAGGCACAGCCTGGTACTTCCCAGCACATCCTGGCACATCCTGGCAAATCCCAGCACTTCCCAGTACTTCCATTGGCCATCCTGGCACATCCCACACTTCCTGGCACATCCCAGAACATCCCAGAATATCCTGGCACTTCCTGGCACTTCCCGGCACTTCCCGGCACATCCTGGCACTTGTGTCCACCCTTGGATCCATCCCAGTGCCGAGGGGACAGGGCCAGCTGGGCAGGTGGTGGCATTGCCCTGTGGGCACCTCGAGCTCCCTGGACGTGCCTGCCCCACCCTGGCACACCCAGGCCGCGCTCAGCTCCCGGAATTAGGTTAATTAGTGAATTAATGAAGCAGCAATCCTTCACTCCGGGAGCAGTGGGCAGCCTGAGCTCTGCGCTGGTCTTAGCCACAGGCAAAAACACACATTCCCGTTTATTAATAAATAAAACCCTATCAATGCCCTAAATTATCAGCGGAATATATTTGCCAACCCAAAGCAATAGCAGGAACAATTACTTATTAATAAAGCAATAGCTAAATCTAATTACATCCCCATCAGATCCTGCAAGTAATAAAACCACAGTTGCCTGGGCGAGCGGAGGGACCTGCTGACCTCAAATCAAAGTTTAAACCATCCATCAGCTCCCAATACATTCCCAGCACATCCAGCAATTACCATGCCCTCCATCGGCTCCCCCGGCAGGGGCAAGGGGTCACCCCATGTGCTGCATGGCTGTGAGCAGCAACAGAGCCTCAGAAATCTCATTATCCTGTTAACCATACATTTATCTGACAAGATAAAAGAGACTAGGTGACCAAGCTATCATTAAAGATTAATAGAAAGTATAAAAAATTCAGCTGCAACCAGCATTACTGTTTAGTGCCTGTGATAGGCCTGACAGGATTATTAATCAGGCAGCCAAAAAGATTTAGGGCTTTGCTCTTGGTTTTTTCGTTTCATGTCGGCGGCGCTGTCCCCTCTCCCCAGCAGGCAGGGCTTGGGTCAGGGGGTTGCTGGTTAATTGGGTCGGGGGGTTGGTCTGGGGGGCTCCCATCAATTATTAAATCCCGGGCTGAGGTGAGGTGGGGCAGGGCAGGGATGCTCCGAGAGGGTTGGGATGTTTATGGCTCCTGCGCCGTGCCAGGCTATTAATAAATTGTACAGATCAATGCCAGGATTAATTTTAATCGAGGGCTACAAGGATCACGCAGCTCCCAGGGTGATTTTCACCTCATTCCTAATTCCATTTAAGTTTAACATGAAAGATTCCCAGGTAACACCTACACAGGAAGAAACGAGATTTCCCTGTTTTTAAGTCTTAAGTATTCTTTTTATTCTGCCTCGCCTTTTCCCTTTTGATCATAAATCAATGTCCGTCGCCGCTTTCCCGGGAAGCCAGGCTGCAGGCAGGGCTGCCCTGCATTTCCCCACCTGCCACCGAGAAAAACCAATAAATTAGGGAAGGAGTTTTCTAAAAAACTCTGTGGAAGGAGAGCCAGGGTGGATGGGGATCCCCAGCACCCCCAGCTGCCCTCATCCATCCCTGCCTGCATTTCCCTCCAAACACACCTTGGAAATAGGAAATACCACTGAAAGCTTTATGGGTTCATCCCCAGGGGGTTGGAAAGGGAAAATCCTCACTGTCCCTTCCAACCCA
The DNA here is from genome assembly GCA_013397955.1 of Grantiella picta. Classification (NCBI taxonomy): domain Eukaryota; kingdom Metazoa; phylum Chordata; class Aves; order Passeriformes; family Meliphagidae; genus Grantiella; species Grantiella picta. The sequence goes on from VZRM01004163.1 coordinate 69,877, forward strand.
AACGTTTCTGGGATTCTGGGATTCCATGAAAACCAACCTGTTATTTTCTCACCTGAAAATATCCCAGCGGGAGCTTCGAGCGGCTCAGGGCAGCACAGCCTTTCCCACAGAAATGGAGCAAACCAGAGCGATACCCGTGAGCATTCCAGGAGATTCATTTGCCTTAAAACAACCCAAAAAATATTTTTCCCCCTGAGAAAAGGGCAAATCAACCTGTGGAAGCCCTGATGCCCCAGGAAAGGATCCAAGCAAGAAGCAAACGGAGCAGGGAAAGGTGGAAGTGTCTGAGCACAGCCCAGAGCCTGGCTGGGAGCACAATCTCCACGGGGATGGTGATTTCCATCCCAGAATCTCATGGAATCCTTCACAGGGAGCTTCAAAAACCACATTTTAAAGCTTTTCCCCCTGAACTTCCGTGTCTTCAATCAATTCCATCCGTTGTGTGGGACCCTGCACTTGGCAATTCATGATCAAGCACAGCTGGAATTATGGCCAGAGCAAAGTGGGCCTGGAGAGAGGCTCAGGGAGGTTTGGTGACACGGACTGGGGGTGACACAGACTGGGGTGCACTGGAGGGATCCTCCCCTCCCCTGAAACATGTCATGTGCCAGCTCTTTCCACTGAGGAGCTTTCCCAGCCATCCACAGCACCATCAGAACAAGCTCCTGCTTTCTCGGTGATGCAGAAATCCTGCAAATCTTCACAGAACCATTGAATGGTTTGGGTTGGAAGGACCTTGAAGCCCATCCAGTGCCACCATGAGCAGGGACACCTTCCACTGTCCCAGGTTGCTCCAAGCTGGCCTTGGACACTTCCAGGGATCCAAGGGTACCACAGCTTCTCTGGGAATCTGTTCCAGCCTCTCCCACCCTCCCAGGGAACAATTCCTTCCCAAAATCCCATCGTTCCCAATTCCCTCTGGCAGTGGGAAGTTGTTTCCCCTTGTCACTCCATCCCTACGCTGGGCTCCAGACCTTTCCAAGAGAAAGCTCCTGTGGAATTCCTCCTGCAGGAAAACAGGCCATGCAGGCAGACAGGGAAGACACCCAGGATTTGCATAACCTCCAGCATTCCGTGGGTTCAGCCTCTGAGCCTGCAAGGATGCTGGAAAGCCTGGGAGCCTCCTGGTTTTCCATCCCTGCTGGAGCTGCCGAGGAACCCGAGGAAATCAATTCCAGTTCTGCAGGCTGAGCGCGGTGAGCAGGGCCTGGATAATCCCAGGCTGCGGGGGGGTAGGACTTGACTTCCCAGCCTCTTTGAAGCTCACAAGAGCGAGATAAAAGAGAAATGTTGAAGCTTCTCCAGAGCGAGCGGGAGGCGATGAGGGGATGCGGGGCACGGAGATTTTGCGGTGTCACCGCACGGCAGAGCTCGGATTTTCTGCCTGACAAGCCTGGCATGACAGGGGAACCTCCAGCACATCCCCTGTGCTTCAGCAAGGAGAACCCACCAGCTCCTCCTGCCTCAGAGGCCTCGTGTGTTGCTGCTCATTTTGGGGTGGAAAGCACTGCTTTTGGCTCTGGGACCTCGCGTGCAGCCGGGGAGTCGTTCTGGGGAGAGGGAAAGCAAATCCACATTGATCCAAAGCTCAGTTCATCTCCCAGGGGTCCAAACCACAAGGAAAGGGCTGGAAATGGGAAACATTCCCGGGGTTTTGTGGTATCAGAGCCCTCAGCCCGATGGGAACCAGGTGGGGCTGCACAGGGGGGCTTTGGCTCCAGGACAGCTCATTCCAAGAAAATCCATGTGATCTTGCTAAAAATATTCCCCCACATCCCCGTTTTGGAGCGGAGTCTTGTGGCTGATGAGCACATCCATGTTCCCACAGGATGCTGCAGCCTCTCCGGGTGATCCAGGGATGCTGCTGCTCTCCTTGGAGGCTCCAGGCAGAAACTCTTCCTCTGGTGGGAACATTTGGGAGGAGAATCCATCCCTTTTCTGGGGAGAGGAACTGTCCGGAGCCGATGGAAGATAAAGTCAAATGAATTATTTACTTCCTAGAGCTCATGGAAATCTTCCCTGGAGGCTGCCAGGACCAGCGGGCTCCCAGCTTTTATCTGTTTACCGGGATGAGATGGGAGAAGAGGATGAGGAGGGGGGGAAAAAAGAGCTTAATGACGGTGTCTGTTGATCATCAACGCGAGAAAAATGAATTGCTTCCCTGAACCTGAGCAATATCAAACTGCATAAATAAATCCATTTCAATTATTAATAAAGGAATTTACATTTGGAGCCTGAGCATGAGAATTAATTTCATTTCTTATGCTAAAGTGGCCAGTACGGCTGAGGAGGCGAGAATTAAAAGATGCAGAAATGAAGGGGAGATGAAGGTGGGTTTGAAAGGAAAAGGATGCCAAGTAGAAATTCCCAGTCCTAAACAAAACCATCTTCCGGCAGCTGTAAGGCAAAGGAAATGGGAATAAAAAGGGATTTTGGGCATGGAGGTGTTTCAGGAACGATGGTCTCTCTCCATCCCCACCCTCAACGCTCTCCCAGCTGACATCTCCCATGGAAACAGCTCCGTGGAGGATGCCAGGGACAGGAGGTTTAGGGACAGCCTGGCCCAGAAATAATAAATAAATTAATAACCAGCAGATTAAATTAATAAACATGAAAATTAAATCAATAAATTAATAAATACCGCAATGAATAAACACCAGATCCAAGCAAAGCCGAGTTTGGAATTCCTTCCCGAAACCACCGGCTGTGCCCTCCCTGCCCCAGGGCTGCTCCCTCTCTCCCAAGGGACCCCGATCCCCCCTGGGTCCCTGGTGGGACAGGGTGACACCAGCACAGCCCTTCCTGCTGGCAGGGAATTCATCACCGAGATGAATGTGGGGTAAATGGGGCACCATTCTGCCTGGGTTTGCCCTGGGTGACAGCTGACCCCAGAAATGCCATCGGGGAGTGGCAGTGTCCCTAGGGAACAGCGCTGTCCCACTCCCTCCCCGGCTGCAGACACAGACCCGGAGAGCACAGCCCTTCTGTGCTGTTCATGCTGCCATCCTACAACCCAGCCCTCTCCCAAATCTCCCAAATCCACCCTTCCCTCGGCCGCCCTTTCCCCGGAGCAGCCTCTGCATTGTTCCCTCGTGCGATGAGCCATTCCAGGAAAACCAGCTCGGATGCAAGCAGACATTTGGAGGGGCTTTTGTCTGGCTGCTCCCCAGCTCCCCCCGCCCTGACTCCTGTCAGGCACTTGTCGAGTTGATTTGCTCGCGCTGCCTCCGGAGCTCGGCCTTGCTCCGGAGCCGCTGCTCTTTTCAGTCGGCTCCTCGCAACGAGGAGAAAAAACTTGGCAAAGCAACAATAGGGAAGAGGGGGGGAAAAAAATATGAATAATCTCGGCACAGAAGTTGCATTATGTGATGTGGCTGCCATGTGGTTGAGGCTGAGAGAGGATGGTGTGAGAGCATTGTGGGAGAAAGGATAACGTGGAACGATCCCGAGGAGCGCTGGGGTTTGGGATCTGGGGCTGGAACGCAAACCTGGTGGTGCCAGCCATCCCAGCCTGGTGCCAAGGGATCCGTGAGAGTCCATCAGACCTGGCTGGGGGAGTCTGGATGGGGACAAAACTGCTGGTGGTGGTTCCCTGTGCTGGGCAGGCTCAGACGGGGCTTGGCCACGTGGATTCCCAATGTGGGGATCAGGGCTGGGAATTCCCACAGGTACCAACCCCAAACCTTGCCAGGGGGAAACCATCGGACAAAGATGGGATCTGAAGTTCTGCAACCAACATCAGAGGGATGTGGATTTGCTGGAGCAATTCCAGAGGAGGCCACGGGGATGCTCCCAGGGGTGGAGCCCCTCTGGAGCCAGGCTGGGAGAGCTGGGAATGCTCCCCTGGAGAAGGGAAGGATCCAGGGAATCCTCAGAGCTCCTGCCAGGGCCTGAAGGAGAGCTGGAGAGGGACTGGGGACAAGGGACAGGACACAGGTGCCAGTCCAGTGTCCCAGTGCCAGAGACAGCTGTGCCAGCAGTGTCCATGGGGCCGGGATGGACAGCAGGACAGTAATCCCACCAGTGTCCGTGGGATGGACAGCAGGACAGTTATCCCACCAGTGTCCGTGGGATGCTCCGGGGATGTGTGACCAGGCACGATCCCCACGGAGCAGCCCCAGCACAGGTGAAAAAGGCTCCAAAGCATCGCTGCCACCAGAGCCGTGGGGTCCCAGTGCTGGGGACATTGGTGACACCGTGCCCAGTGTCCTCCCCGAGAGGACAGGGCCACAGGGACCCCGTGCAGGGGACAGTGGTGGCGCTGTGCCCGCAGAGCCCCAGAGCCCCGAGCCAGCTGAGCTCCAGGAGTGCCCGAGTTCACACACTCAGCTCCTGGCGCGAGGCAGCAGCGTTCAAAACCCTAATTTGGCCTGATTAAAGCTTAATGACTCCAGCTTAATGACTCAAGAACTGCCCCAATTTCCTCGTCGCAGGACTCGGGTGGATGGACACGGCCGGGGCTCAGCCTGGGACACACCGGGAGCAAAGCGGGCGTTCCACTGGCTCGGGCACAGGGAGGAGGATCCCGGATTCCTGTTCGGAACGGCAGGGAGACATTAACGAGCGTTAATGAGGATTTCAGGATGAATAACAGCCTGGCCGCCTCTCCAGCAGTACTGAATGGAGTCATTTGGAGAGCCCAGAGCCCAGGCTGGGCAGGCAGGATGGAGTCCCTGCTCCCCAGGGCTGGGACAGAGGGATGAGAGCCACAGGGAGCAGGGAAAAGCTCCGTCTCCTTCCCAGGGAACACCCCTGGCAGGAAATCGAGTTCCCCACGAGCCCAGGAGCTCTGGATCCCGTTAGAGCAGCGTCGGGGGGAGCGGCGCAATGCACACAAGGTGCTCTCTTCATGAAAGCATCTTTTGATTATGTTATTGCAGCTATCAAAATATTGCCGAGTTCAGAGCATTCCTCCGGGATCCCCGAGCTCTTCAAAGGCCAGAGCAGCGCGGCTGGGGAGAAAGAAGCCTTTAATTATGTCAGCTTCCACGCTCGTTCTGCCCTGGCTTCCTCGCAGAAAAAAGGCCTTTAATGAGGAGGAGTCCATATGGCTGCACTGTTCAAATGGGGAAATAAAGCTGATTTTGGGGTTTTCTCCAATGGACATGTGAGATCCCTCCCAGCCCCACGGTGTCACACAGTGCCACATTCCGAGGGGCTCTGGAGCACAGGGATGGCATTGTGGGAATCCCAGCCTGGCTGCAGAGCTGCCTTCCATCCTGTTCCCATTCCCATTCCCATTCCCATCCCATCCCATCCCATCCCAGCCCACTCTCCCACCATTCCCCACCACTTCCACAGCCTCCAGCAGTGTTTTCCTCCTTCCCAGCTCCGTCCATCCCTACTCATGGCAGAATGGAGAGGTTGCAGGGGGTGGTCTCCACAAATACCCTCATTTTGCTCAGATTCCATTTGAATTTCAACGCAAATCCTTGTTTTTACCCCCAAACGGAAATAGCAGAGCAGAGCCCTGTGTCACACACAGGCCAACCCCACACTCTTAAAGAACTTATTGAGTAGATTCTGCTAATAAATTCCCCTATCTAGGGAATGTAATTAAAGGCTAGAGTGTGCTGCAGGATCCCAGCAGTTCTGCAAAGCTTTTGGAGTCCTAATAAAGAGCGTTTTGTTCACGAACTCGCAGGGAGCAACCACAATTAATTGCCAAGGAGGGTGTGTGCCTCGCTGGAGTGACTAAACAGCAGAAATGATGGAGCAGAGGCACAAAAAACCAACAAGCCCACGGGATTTTTAACCAGAGCGAGGGTGACGCAGCAATCCCCGCCCTTCCCCACATCCCACCCTGCTCCCAGGCTGGATTCTCCAGGGGGTTTTGAGGAGTGAGGGAGTTTCTGTAGACAGCAGGTTTCAAATCCACACAGGACCATGGAATCATGGAATGCCTTGGGTGGGAAGGCAACTTCAAGCTCAGCTCATTCCACGAGCAGGGAACCTTCCACTGTCCAAGCCTTTTCCTTTCACGATGGAAGAAACAAACCCACAAACCCAAACAAGGCAAGGAAACTCCGAGAAAAGTCACTCACTGTGAGTAAAAGGTTTTTCTAGGAATGTTTCCCCATCCTTCCCGCCTTGAAGCTGTGGAGTAGAGCAGGATTTTTTCACCCTTTTCCTGGGAATCAGCAGCTGTGGGCAGAGGTTGAGTCTCACAGGGGACCACGTTTGCTACCAAAATACAAACATTTATACTTCAATAAAAGAATCGTTTCCCAGAAAGAATTAAATTCCTCCCGAACCCCGAGGTTCAGACTCTCCCTATTCCACATCACCAAAAATCCCCAACCCCCCAATCCTCTGCTTCCCAGGCGGAATTACAAAGAGCAAATTCTCAAGGCTCGTAGAGGCAGCAGTGGCATTTTAGCGATTTTAGCTGCCAATTTCTTTGCTTTCCATGTTTTACATGACAATCGGGGAAATCTTCCCCAGACAGCAATTCCCGTCCCGGTCAGCGGGACACCGGCACCACAATACACAAATTACAGCGCTGGCAGGAGGAGCAGCCAGAGCTGGAGACGAGACATTGATGCCAAAAAATTCCCATTTCAAGCCACCACAAAGGCAGAATTTTGCTGAGTTTTCCCATGCAAGTAATCAGACAGGAGGGCAGCGGCACCTCTGGCACCGGGAGCAGAGCAGGGCCAGAGCCCAGGGCAGGGCTGATAAAGTTTAGGGAAAAGCACATTCGGCATCGGGGTGCTCTGATGGAGCTGAGTCTCAAAATCCCAGGGATCCAACCCTCCCGTGATCCAACCCTCCCGTGATCCAACCCTCCCGTGGGTCTGACCCTCTTTGCCTGGGGGTGACCCCATATCCATGCTCCCCTCAGCCCCTCTCCCGTGCTCCCCCTGCACCCCAACCCCACCATACCCGGGATGGGAACAGGGATCTGTCCAGGGTTCCTGAGGAACCCAGAGCTGGACACCTCATGGTCAGGAGTGTTCCCATCTGGACGTTGCGTTGGCATCCCAGCTCCAGAGCTTGTTTTCCCAAGAGCGGCACACGCAAGGATTCAGGGACAGGCGAATCCCAAATAAAAGTGTGGCTGCAAATCCAACCCTGCCGAGGCCAGGCAGAGGGATTTCAGGCCCCAATTCCTGAGATCACAGCCCTCACACTTCGCAGCTGGAGCTGAAGATGTGCATCCATGGCAGCCAGCGGGGATGTGGGAGCAGCCACTTGGATGGAGGAGAAATCCACACATTCAGCCCACACGGATGCAGGAGCATCCCACATGGATGCAGGAGCATCTCACTTGGATGCAGGAGCATCTCACTTGGATGCAGGAGCATCCCACACGGATGCAGAAGCATCTCACTTGGATGCAGGAGCATCCCACACGGATGCAGGAGCATCCCATATGGGTGCAGGAGCATCCCACACGGATGCAGGAGCATCCCACACATGCTGCTCACAGCCCCCTGTTTTTTTTAGGAAGGAGCTCCTTCCAACCTGCCCAAGCTCTGAGTTACATCCCAGAAAATTCCTGCCAGCTCCTGCTCCAGGAGCAGCCCAGCCGAGGGTGGAGGTGGCACCCTGCCGGTGTTGGGGCTCCCCAGGCTCTGGCTGCCCAGGCGATGCTCCTGGAGCCACTCAGGGATGCGGGAGAAGGTCCAGTGTGTTCCCAAAATGCCAGCCCGGCAAGAGGCCACGTCCTGCCCCTGCCTCTGCAGCCCCGAACACTCCGTGCTGCAGCCACGAACATCCCGCCCTGATTTCATCGGGCAGGAATGCTGCGAGCTTCCAGAACAATTTATTCCCTGCAATTTCTCCTCCGGGGTAAAAGCGGCTCGGTTTTCCAAGAGTGGCTTTTTTCCGAAGGAAGGCAGGAAGTTAACCATTGGAGTGAAGGCGTTCGGTCCCCTATCACAGCCTTCCAGAGCCGGGATTAAAAATGGAAAGGGGCACCTTTAAAACTTTAATACCATTTAAATGTTGCAGTCTCCCTCCTGCACCAGATCGTTCCGTAAAGCAGCTAATTAAAAAATGGCTGCTGTGATGACAGACTCGATTAATAGCTTTTGAAGAGCAGCCAGTGCACCAACTGCTCCTGGAGCCATGATGAAAGCTAATAATGTAGAAAATTCTGCCAATTCTTCTAATTCATGAATATTTAAGCCTGTGAAAAATCTGTCAGATTATAGCACTTCTCTGGTGATTTTCTGCTTAAGTACAGGGATGGGTCTGTGCCAGGGGCTCCCAAACTTCTGGGAAGTTTTATTGTCGGCAGCTCCAGAGCCCTGCGCCCTCCTCCGGCTCTTTAACCCTTGCCGGGGCGGCGGGAGCCAGGGGAAAGGCTGGGCCGGACACGGAGGGACACTCAGATGGACACAGGGGCACCCAGATGGACACAGGGACATGCAGGTGGTCAGATGGACAGGGGGCACCAATGGAGGGGTGGTACCAATGGAGGGGCAGTGCTGGCACAGTGCAGCGGGCAGTGCAGGGGTCAGTGCAGGGGTCAGTGCTGGCACAGTGCAGCGGGCAGTGCAGGGGTCAGTGCAGGGGTCAGTGCAGCGGTCAGTGCAGCGGGCAGTGCAGCGGGCAGTGCAG
>VZRM01004163.1:88116-138460 GCA_013397955.1 Grantiella picta
AGGCTCGTCCTGCCCACGCCGGCTGCAGGAACTGCCGGAGCCAGGGCTCGGTGCCCGCAGGGATGCCCGGCTGGGCAGCCAAGCCCACACCGAGTCCCGCGAGTAGCAGGGATCCCTTCGGGCCGGGCAGGCTGTGACTGTGGCAGGAGGATTAAGGAGTTGATTAGCGCAGGGCTGGGGCTCCCGCGGCTGCCCGGCTTTGTGTGGGAGCAGCTCCCAGCTCGTCCTTCCTGTGCCCCGCCGGGCAGCCGCAGCCCCTCGCCCAAGCGAGACCCGCGGGATTAGCCGGCTGTTCCCGGACAAAGCCCGGCTCCGCCGTGCCAAGCCTTGGCTCCAGCGGCTGGCTGGCTCCAGGAAGCCCCCGCAGAGCCCGGGGTCACAGCCTGTGCCCGCAGCCCCCTCGGGGACAGGGAAAGGGGCATTTCACAGCCTCGGTTCCCGTGGGTACCTGCTGGAGGGACAGCACAGCAGGGCTGAAGTGATCCAGGAGTTCCCTGGGATGTGCTGAGGATAATTTCCTCCTCCTAGTGACAAGGCCAGGTTGGAGGGGGCTTGGAGCAGCCTGGGATAGTGAAGGTGTCCATGGCAGGGGTGGCACTGGATGAGCTTTAAGGTGCTTCCCATCCAAACCATTCCAGGATTCTGTGATTCCATGTCCAGCTGCCCCCTGCTCCCTCCATGATCCAGACCAGCCTGAGCAGCTGAGGGAACTCCAGGGCTCAGCCAGAATCCAGCACGTTGCAGCAGCATGGGAAGGAGATTTGGTTTGCCCTGCTCCATCCCCTCCCCGCTGTGCTGCAGCAGGATCAGAGAACATTATTAAAATAGTGTCATGTTACCTATCAATAATGAATGACCAGAATAAATTCACTGCTCTCTGCTTAATAACCCTGCTGGATTTCCATATAAATATCTGGGCAGAGATGGGTGCTCATTCCAGGAGCCCTGCAGATGGACACCAGTGCCACATCCTGGACGTGGCCCAGCTTTAACGGAAAAGGATTTTTTTTCCTGCTGCAGAGGGAGGAAGGGGAATTTTGGGCTGATAAATTGAATCCAGTTTTAGTCATGTGCTCCAGTTTAGATGCAGCCCGAGCACTCCACCCTCAGCTCCCCACCAGGTATTTGCCGCTGGGAGGTGCCCCCCCTGCAGATCCCCGTGTCCCTCGGCCAGCAGCACCCTTGGGGATTCGTTCCCTGGGATGGGGTGGGGGTTGTGGCCAGCAGAGATGCAGCAGAGCTGCCCTGAGGTTCCCTCAGCTCCCTAGAGGCTGTGGCAGAATCCACAAGCCCCCCAAAAGCCCCCAAAACCCTTCACGGCACAAGGGGGAGCAGCAAACTGGGGGCTGAGCTCCCCGACCCCCCAAAGCCCGGCCCGGAGCTGGGTGCCAGCCGTGCTGCTCCATCCGTGCAGCCCAGCGTGCCAGGGGGCTCTTGCGTGCCTTTTATTTGGCTTTTTCAACATGTCAAAGCAGACTGCTTCCCTCCCAGCGCTCTCAGATGTGGTCGGATTGTTTTCGCCAAAACTTCCCAAATACAAAGTTTCAACCTAAAGCAGACGCTGCCCACAGAAAGCTTTCCCCCCCGAGCTAACTGTAAAGTTATAAGCAAATAAAACTGGATTTAATAATGGGAAATATTCCTCATTCTTGTGCATACGCCTCTGAAGTCAAACCACCCTCGTCGAAGGCGTCCCTCTCCAGCAAAGGGGGTCTGTGCTGGATGCTCGCTGCTCTTTGGACCAAAGCGCATGGAAAACCGGGTTTGTTTCCCTTCATGTGGGCACAGCCTCCCGGCACTATTTAAATCCCCTTCCCTCGCAGTCTCAGAATTACCGAGGAGCTGCTTTGTTGCAGCCTTTTTTCCAAGAGCTCCCCGAGCCAGTCTCTCCCAAACGCTTCCCAGCAGAGCGCAGCCCTCGGGTTCTCCAGCATCCCAAACCCCACCGGGCAGCTCATGGAGCATCCCACTCCAGTTTTCAGTCAGAAACCCGGAACGAGGGCTGTGAGGGCATCTGGCAGCAGCTGCAGGACGGGTGGCAGGAGGGCAGTGCGGAAATACCCGCGGAGCCCCTAGAGAGCATCCCTGGCACATCCCACCCCACCTCCCCTCACCGCTGCCACAGCCGGCAGGGCTGGAGTTTGCCGCGGTCCTCAGCACCTCCGAGCTCTTTGTTCTTCCAATCTATAACCTAATTAAACCCGACCGAGGCTGTGCTTCACATTCTCTGACTTTTTTTTTTTTTACTGTCATAAAGCACGAGAGAAACACCCCCGAGTGCAGAAGCGCAACGCCGAGCCTCAGCAGCCACGCAAACATCCACGGGCGACTTCTCACGGCACGGAGCCGTCAGCCCTTTGCTAAAACCGCTGCTGATGAAATGGTTGGAATGGCACAGAGTGCTTCACGCCAGGCCCCCGGCGGGCAGGATCAGGCAGGAACATGTGTTGGGAGCGGGAGGCGCCCAGCCCGGCCCGGCCCGGGAGCTGCCGCCGCTCCTCACGGGCGTTGCGCAAGCCACACCGGGCGAGTGGCTTTTCCGGGGGGCCACCGAGCACCCCGCGCTGGGGGGATGAGGGAAGGGCAGCCCAGAGCACCCACGGAGGCGCTGCCAGGCTGCACCGACCCTCGGGCATCCCTGTGCCACCCCAGTGCCACCCCAGTGCCACCCAGGCTCCGGGGCGGGGCTCCCTTTGGGGTTTCGCAGCTCCAGGTTTTCAGCAGAGCGTGAGGTTTACCGAGGGGGTTGGAGATGGCTTCATAAGCAGGAAGATAAAAGTCCACTTCAATCAAGCGCAGTGTACAGACAAATCTCTCCCAGGACGTGAGAAGGGGGGAAAACCAACAGCGCTCCAGGCTGTTTTTCTCTCCTAGGAATCCTGAGCGGCGGAGAGGACCACAGGCAGCGGGAGCGGCGCTGCACACACCGGGTGCATTGAAATTTGGGGTGGGAACAGCAGTTTGCCTCATCCGGTAAAACCTCCAGCTCTTCACCCTGCAGCCCTGGGACCGAGCTGAGCCCCATCTGCTGGAGGTGGCACTGGGCAGGTCCTCGTCCTCCCCAGAGCCCGGGCAGGGGACATGGCGAGGTCCGAGGTCCAGCCTGACAGCACATTCCTGCTGGCTGTCCCAAACAGAGCCCTGAAAGACACCCAGCTCACACCCCCGGGCTCCTTTCAGCCCCAAAATCACGCAAGAGGTGAGAAGACCTCCCCTGGTAGGGGGACAACGTCCCCCCGTGTCATCGCAGAGGCCACACGCGGCCGGCAGGACACACAGCCCAGCCCTGGCGAGGGGGAGGAGGAGGTGTGAGGCTGAGGAAGGACACGGCACACTGCCAGCTCTGCCTCCCTGACACAGTTTGTCTCATCCCTTCCCAAGCGCATCCGCCACGTGCTCGAGCTGTGCCACGGCAGGGACAGCAGCCTGCGGGAAGGTCGCGCTCCCAACCCCACATCAAGGCACCTCCCCAGCCGCCGAATTTATTATTCTCCCTGATAAGCTATGATCCCTTAAAGACACTTCCCTGTATCCTTCCATCTTACACAGCTCTTCCCTGCCAGCCTGGGAGGTGCTTTGAGCTGCTGCCTCTGGTTTAAATGGAGGATCAGAGGCGCGGGTGGGAACGCAGCGATCGGGAAGTGACAAATCTCCCGTTTCCCCAGGAGCATCCGCAGAGCACGAGCCTCCCAGCAAAGCTGCTCTTCCCTGGAAAGGAAGAGAAGGAAAAGAGCGATGCTTCAAAAAATCAGAGCTTCCTTTGCAGGGATTTAAAATGGAAAAGATGCAAAACACCCCGTGGGTTCCCCTCTGTGCGAGGCAGAGCTGTGGAGGTGACAGCGCAGTGCCTGACAAGGGCAGCACAGCACAGCTTCCCCCGCTGGAACTCCTTCTCCCTGGAGCCTGGAGATCCATTCGTGTCCCCACTGGAGACAGGGATTCTTGGAGAGCATTAGGACGGACAACATGGCTTCATCCCTGGATTCCTTTGGAGCTGCTGAAAGCCCACCCCACCTCCTCCTCTCAGCCCTGCCCGCGGCAGCGAGGAGGTGTGGAGCCCCAGGGGTCAGCGATGGGCTCCCCAAATCCCATTCACTCATCTGCGGGGAAGGAAAGGATTTACAGAAATCAAGCATTCATAATGTATCAATCAACAACCTCTTCTTTTGGGCTCACCGAGTGCCATTCAAAGCGCTCAGGGGAAAAAAAAAACAGCGATTCATCTGTGATGTTATTGTTAAAATCCACACCAAGGTGCTTTTAACGAATATCAAGTACTCTGAAGAAGAGCATCAGGAATAAAGCATTTTTAAAAATTAGTATTTCTTTCAAAGGAGAGCTGATTTCTTACATTTTAAAGAACTGTAGTCAGAGAGTCCAGGGGAGGTGCTGGCACAGGGAAGCTGCGGTTGTCCCTGGATCCCGGGAAGTGTCCAAGGCCAGGCTGGACGGGGCTTGGAGCAGCCTGGGAGAGTGGGAGAGCTTTAAGGATCCCAGCTCAACCCATTCCAGAATCAGAACAGCGCGGGAGCTCCAGTGAGCGCTGCCTGGCTGGCAGGAGGGATGGAGGGATTTTTCCTTCACCTCTGGAACTTCCCACGCGGTGCTGAGCCTTTGGCACGGCACGGCACAGCCAGGAAGAGCCGGGATCTGGGATCAGGGCCAGAACGGGCACTGCCCGAACAGGATCCCTGTCTGGGATCCTGGAGATGCTCGGAGCAGCACAGGAGGGGAGCTGAGGGCAGAATTCCTCCCCCATCCCCTCCCCAGCACGGGCAGCCCCAAATGCTAATGCAGATGCCAACCCCGTGTAAAATGCCTGCTGAATTCTGGGGAATTAGGAAATTTCCATTTCAATTCAAATACAAATTAAACTCCAAGTTGTCATCAAAGAAAAAAAGAAGATGAGGATCAAAGTGATGCAACACTCTGGGAAAGGAAAAGATTAAAGAAAGTAAATTGAACAAGATTTTAAAGAGATATTAAAAGGTGTTAATGCAAGCTAATGCGGCTAATGAAGAGAAAGGGAGGCTATTCAATTAACATTTGCAGCGAGGAGAGGAGAGCTTTCTACACCTCCGCTACAACATCAAAGGCTGGATGCTACCTCTTATTAAAAGGGAACATAGAATATTTAAAAGGCAGAATAGATTAAAATAGATTTCAGATAATTACGTCTACCTCCATAATGGCAACAGTTTATCATTATATTCCAAAAACAAATCTAATAATATGTGCCACATACTGCGGTTAGAAACATTCTTTGAAGTGTTCCAGAAAAGCAGCAATTAAAGCCAAGCGCAGACGGGTCTGTGGTTTCTCTGGGCAGTGGGAACCTTGGGATGTCCAGCCGGAGCTGGGAATGGTGCCCTGGCTGCCCCGGGGCTGCTGCCGGCCGGGATGCTCTGCATGGAGCTGGGATGTTCCCGGGCTGGCTGTGAGCAGGAGCTGAGGGGCAGCTGGAACTGAGGGCTGCTGGTTATCCCAAAAGCACCGACTGTCCCCTTCCACCTCCGAGCCGCACATCCCTCCCGCTCCAGCAGGGGATGGGAAGGGGGGAAATCCTTGGAGAATCCCCACAGCATAGCTCAGCCTGGCCACCCCCAGGTGACGAGCCAAAGCCGCCTCCTGCTGTCCCCTGCGGGGTTCTGGCCCTGCCGGCAGTGGGAAGCTCCCCTCGCTCCCAGCCCGGCACGGGAACACGGCGCTGGGTAACCCGGAGAGGTTGGTTGGGTGGTTTCAGCAATAATTACAGATAATTGGGGTGTTCGCAAACACCTCCCGACCAAACGGTGCAGCCCGAGCTCACCCGCTGGCCCTGGTGGGTGGATGCTGCACGGACTGGGATTTTACCGGCAGGGATCTCCTGCGGAGCTCTGCATTCCCACGGGGATGCGATTGTCACACAGCAACACCAGGAAGAGATGGCAGACCTGGGAAGAGCAGAGAGCCGCGGAGCTGCCACCCCATGGGGAGAGCAGCACAGCCCCAAACTGGGCGTGAGAGGAGCCAGGCAGGGCTGGAGAGCACATGTGGGATGTGGGCTGTCTGTGCTTGGATCAGCTCCGAACTGGAACCTCACGGAGAGGCTGCAAGTGTGGTTTGTGCACGAGATGGGCCTTGAAGCCATGCCCTGTCCCTGTCCCTGTGTCCCCCTGTCCTGTGTCTCTGTACTGCCTTTGCCAGGCTGCAGCCAGAGAGCAGCAGGGAGATGCTGAGTTCCTGCTTCATCCCATCCCTTTATCTGTTTCATCCCATCCCTTTATCCCATCCCATCCCAACCCATCCCATTATCCCATCCCATCCCATCCCAATCCATGCCATTATCCCACCCCACCCCATCTCCCACAGTGCAGAGGCTATCAGCACACAGCAGACACCAAAGCCTTTGGAAAGTGATTTTTTTCTCTCTGGTTCAGGGGGAGAAGAGCAGACATTGCATTAACCCCCAGGCGAGCTGGCCGGGAAGGAGAATCGATGTGTTTTTAATTCCCTCCCGAGAGGCTCAGCTCCGTCCTGGCTCCGGGGAGCTGCTGAGGTGTCCTGCGTGTGGAGCAGCCAAAACCACCAGGTGGCCACAGCATGTCCCCTTTCCCAAGGGCATTCCTGCCCTTGAACACTTCCAGCCCATTGACCCTGCCATGGAGAGGATTTCCTGGCTAAATTCCTTTTAGCCTTGCCGGGTGAAACTGCTGCCCCGCTGCTGTCCAGCTTGGTGCTGTGCCATCCAACAGGGAGAGCAGCAGCTGGAGTCGTGGTCCAGACTCAGTGGGACCTCAGGGTGATGGGGACACCGAGGAGCAGGCACAGAGCTCCGGGAAGCTCCTGCTCTGATCTCCCGCATGGAGAGGGAGGTGGTGAAGGGATGGAGCTTCCCCAGCGCTCCCCACCGTCCCGGCGCCGATGGGGCCTCGAGGGAATCGGGAGAGAATCCGGAGGGATTGGGGAGGGATTCAGGAGGGAATCGGGAGGGAATCGCTCCCGCCCGGCTGGCTGCGGCTGGCGGGAGGTGTCAGTCCCCATCTCATCCCGCTCCTTTGCCCTTCCAGGACCTGCTCCCGCCCGTCGCAGCCGCTCAGCCTCAGCCGCGGACACTGCCCTGGAGCGGGAGCGAGCTGTGCCACGGGAGAACCTCCAATCACACGGGGCGGGGTGAGAAATCCTCCCCAGCACGTGGGAATTCCTGCTCCTTGCTCCCTGGAATCGCCACGGAGAGCCCTGCGGGAGAGACGTCCTGCTGCTGCCCAGGTGTTCTGTTCTCCTCAGGTAGCTCTGTCCTGCCCAGTTGTCTCTGTCCTGCCCAGGTGCTCTGTTCTCCTCAGGTAGCTCTGTCCTGCCCAGTTGTCTCTGTCCTGCTCAGGTGTCCTGTCCTGCTCAGGTGACTCTGTCCTGCACAAGGAGCTCTGTTCTCCTCAGGTGTCCTGTCCTGCTCAGANCCTGGAATCGCCACGGAGAGCCCTGCGGGATTGACGTCCTGCTGCTGCCCAGGTGTTCTGTCCTGCCCAGTTGTCTCTGTCCTGCTCAGGTGCTCTGTCCAGCCCCAAAGCTCACCTGTGCTCAGCAGTTTCCAAGCGTTTCTCTGGGATGGAATCCAGGATCCCCAGGCCTGGGGCTGCAGTGCTCAGCCTGGAGGAAAGGCAGGACCTCTCCATGGCAGCAAGGTGTGTGGAATGCTGGGAATGAGCAGAGTTTGTTATTTCCCGTGCCAGAGCATTCGGTGGAGATGCAGCAGCTCATCAACCCAGTGACCACTTCAGTTTCATCACAGAGCCTCATCCCATGGCCACCAGAACAGCCGGGGTGGCTCTGGCCACCAACACACACCCCCTCCAAACCCCACAGCACCTGCAGGGCCTCCCCAAACACCCACCCTGCAAACCCTGCTCACCCCTGCTCGGAGAAACCCCCTGGTTTTGGGAATCTTTCACTGGCAAATGTCAGCTCTGCTGAAACATTTGAATTTTCCCATGGGAGACGTCTAAACAAAACATTAACATTTTGACTTAAAATGTCATTTCATTCTGGTTCTTCAATTAAAAACAAAATGACATTTCAAGTCAAAACGTTGATTTGAAACGGAGGGTTTTTTTGCTGTTTTACTTCAGAAACCAAAATTCTATTTCAAGTAAGAGAGACAAGAAAGGCTTGTTCAGAGCTGCTTCCTCCCAGGTTTGCTGAGCAAATGCCCCAGGAAACCCAAATTTTGGGAACAACCTGTTTTAAGTTGTTTTTATTTTAATTTAAAAAAGATCTGCCAGGAAGATGCTGGTTCCTGGGCTAATTCATCTCATGAAGGAAAGCTCAGTGAGGCAGGCTGGGATTGTCCCCATGTCCCTGCAGGGATCAAGGTACCACCTGAGCTCTACCAGAGCCCCTCACCTGCTGCAGCCCCCTGTGCCTCTTGTCACCCTTGTCACCTGCGACCACAGGCAGCCTTGGCCCATTTCCTTGGCCAACATCACCATCACAGCAAGACTTCCCCTCTGGTAAAATCAGAGTTGAGCAAAAACTCCCCAAGCAATTTACTGGAGGAATTGAACATCCTTTCCCTGCCTGTTTTCTTCTCTCTGCATGTGAAATATTCTTTTCTGTGCTACGAAAATACTTTGAAACCACTTTATCCTTGTGTGCTACAAGGCCTTTTCCTTCCAGCTGCAAAAACCTCATGGAGTAGGTTGGGTTGTCCCCTGACGGGCCACAGCCTCACTCTGTGGCACCTCGTGGCACGTTTGGAAAGACAAGGGAAGGCTGTGAAGTCCATGACAGCATCCCAGGGAGTATCCAGGGCTGTAATTCAGGGAATAAGCAGTTTCCAGAAGGGCAGCTCTGTGTTCCAACCTGGTGAAATGTTCAGCCTCAAACCCTCCCAAAGCCCCTGGGTTTTGGCTCAGGCACAGATCCCAGCTCAGGCTCAATCCGTGGCAAAGCAGGAGCTCCAATGGCTGACAGCACTTCAGGTGGGATGGATGATCGCTGTGGATCCATCCCAGTTCAGGATCCGATGGCACATCCAGGCTCTGGCTGCTCCAGGGCTGTGAGAAGTGTTCTCCCTGCGTTTGGTGAGAAGGGATCTTCCACCCTCAGCTCTCCAGAGGCTGCTCTGCCGCTCGTGGATCCTGAGATGACAACTGAGGGACACCCAGTCCGGGCAAAGTCCAGTGACTGGACACGTGGAGGGTGAGATCCCACATGGATCGGGGCCTGAGCTTCCCATCTGGATGCTCACAGGAATAGCCAGGCCGGATTTAGATGCCCAAGTAATTTTGGGATGGAGCCGACGTGGCTCCGGGCAGATCCGAGCCGCTGCGGGTGCAGACGTGGTTTCGCTCCAAGGAGGTCACTTATAAGGCAAGGCTGGCAGAGAGGAGGAAAAGCAGCCCAGGGCTGAGGAGAAATCTGCTCGAGGCCACCCCAGAGCAGTGCCAGAGCAGGGAGCAGCATGCAGGGCTCAGCTCCCACGACACAAACCACATCCAAGGGCTTTCCGGAGAGGAGCCAAACCCAACCACAGAGCCGGGCAGCTCACAGCTCCCTTTGTCTGAGGCAAACAAAGAGATGGGGAAAGTCAAATCCATCCTTCCCCTCTGCTCCTTCCCAAACCTTTCTCTGGAGCAGACACCCCAGCAGAGCCAAGCCCAGAGAAAAGGGAGGATGAGGTATTATGGATTCACCATCCCTGGAAGTGTTCAGGGCCAGGCTGGACTGAGCTTGGAGCAACCTGGGATAGTGGAAGTGTCCCTGCTGATGGCACCGGGTGGGCTTTAAGGTCCCTTCCCTGACTCCCGGGGCTCAGCCGTGCTCCAGGCGCTGCTCCAGAAGCCTTTGGAGGTTGTTGGCACCGAGCTCCTGCTTCCCACGAGCCTCCCTGCCCGGATCCAACACCCACAGCCCTGTTCCCACATTCCCTGTGCCGCTCTGCCGGCACTCCTGGAGCTCCAGTCCCTGCAGACAGCGCTGAGCAAGGGCAGCACGGGCTGATGCCTCACCCGGCCCTGTCACCCCCTGTCCCCTGCGCCGCGGGCGCTGGCAGCCGGCAGCTCTGCAGTCACACCGTGTTCCTTCTCCGTGCAGGGGAGAAACTGTCACTGCGCTCTAATTAGCCAATTAGGTCCCTAATTAGCTGATGTAATTACTCCGAGGAAGTGATTTCATTTAAGAAAAAACCTTATTCCCGAAAGCAGACGGAGCCAGCCTGGCACCAGCAGGGGCGGCCGGTGGTGGCTGTCACTGGGGTGGGAACGGGATGGGCATGGGGACAGGATGGTGTGCGGTGGTGACCACAGGGGACAGGATGGGCATGGGGACAGGATGGTGTGGGGATGGTGGACAGAGGGAACAGGATGGTGTGGGGATGGTGGACAAGGGGGACAGGACAGGGATGGGGACAGGACTGCATGGGGATGGTGACCAAGGGGGACAGGATGGTGTGGGGACAGGGTGCTCCAGCTGCCTGCAGGGCCGGCGGAAGCGGCTCATCTTGTGGGGAACAAACCGGGGAACAAACCCAGCGTCATCCCCCAGCCCGAGCAGAGTCAGAACCCACAAATCGCTTCCCACCAACAATTTGTTCTCTCACAAGAGATCAGATAAGCTAATCAGCGCGGCTCCATCTGTCGAAAGGATGGGGGGAAGGGGGGGGGAATAATACTGCTTATTTACATTTTTTCCTTTTCTTGATGTAACTTCTAGATCTAATCAGCACCAAGCTGCGCTTTAATTGGAATCATGGAGCAGACGTGCATTTCTCTACAGCTCGTTTGTCTCCTCAGCACAAAAAATCCTCAGTCCAGTGCTCACGGTGGCTCTCGGCATCCTCCCATCCTCGGACGGGTCTGACGGGAGCTGAGGGACAGCGCAGTCCCCGCCCGGCTCCCTGCGGAGCTGGAGGACGGATGGGAGATGCTGGAGGGGACTCGGCCGAGCCCTGGGAGCCAAAGGCCCTCCCGAAACGGGAAGAGCTATTTCGGTGTGACGGCGGCAACAGCTCGGCTCTGCTCTGCCGAATGAGACCCGACAAGCACAAGATCTTCCCCAGCCCTGCAGCAGCCCGAGCTGTAAAAGTCGCTGCAGATATTGTGACCTTTTCAGAGATCGGGGAGGTTTAAATAGCGCACCGCGGCGACTCCCAGGCACAGCCGCGGCTCGCAAGCGACAATTTCCAGGTCAGCAGAGCTGCAGCAGCGCTGTGACCCCGCAGCTCCCCGGGCACGCTGAGCCGGAGGTGTCGCCGCCGGGAAGAGCCTGCGGGACAGTCCCGGCGCAGGTTGTCACTGTCACACCGATGGGCACCGCCTGGATCGCAGCCGACGGTGTTGAGCTGCAAATTAGCAGTCAAAAGCTGTTAAGTGCTTGAATTGGAGCGCGGTGATGAGAAAGGGATGGGGACAGCGACGAGACACCCCGTCTGCTCCCCAAAGCGCCCCATTAAGGCAGAATTAATGCATGCATGCCAGGCGGGTCATTAGAGGACAGGGATGTTTGCACTCCTCCTTTCCCACAGCCCGGCTGGTGGCTAAGCTGGAAAAATCCCCGAGATGGGCAAATGCCAACACACTAAACTGCGGTTTATGTCACCTAGAGCATTCTGCAAAGTCTCAGTGATCTGCAAATAATTAAAGGAGAAAGCAATCAATCTTGTTGTTCAAAACAGCGATTAGCCCGGGAGAACCCGGCATTGTAATTCCATCGGCACCCGGGGGGAAGATGCCGCATGCATAATGAGAGCTGCGAGTCCTCGCAAGTTCAAGGACCACGGGGTGTTCTCCGCTTGCGATGGGAATTTCCTGCGCGTCTCCGGGGCTGTGTCATCCCGTGTTTCACAAGCCCTGCGCCGCAGGAGCAGAGCGGCAGCTCTGCGGCTTGTCGGGCACAGCCTGGGGGGGAGGGCGCTTGTCCCTGGCTCGTCCCAGGGATGCAGAGGCTGCGGAGGAGAGCCCAGGTCACACCCAGCCTCCAGCCAGGCCACCGCTGGGGTGTCCTCGTGTGGGGACAGAGCTCTGGGGAGAGGCCAGACCAGCCCTGTCCCTTTCCAGAGAATTATTTTGGTTGGAAACCCCTCTAAAATCAAGTCCGGCTGTTCCCCCACACTGCCAAGGCCGCCGCTAATCCATGTCCCCAAGTGCCACATCGCCAGGGCTGTTCAATCACCCTGGGCAGCCTGTTCCAGTGTTCCTTCTTTGCAGCGAGGGAATTTTCCCTAAACTTCCCCTGGCACAGCCGGCAGGGCTCTGTCCCTCAGGGCTCACAGTGACCACAGCCAGCAAAGCCACGTCCTGCCCTTGTCCCCACGTGTGACCAAAGCAAAGTTTTGATCCCAGCTGTGGCACAGCCCAGGGCAGAGCCCAACCAGCGCTGAGTCCATCTCCTCGAGCCAACCTCCATCAGCCTCCAGCACAGCCCAGACACAGCGCAGCCAGGCAGGAGCACAGCTCTGGGAAGAGTAAAGAGAGAGGAAAGCCCTCCCCGAGCAGCAGGGCTGTGCAGCACTTCCTACCCACCTTCTGCGGTGTGTTTGGAGCCGGGCTGTGTCTGCGGCTGCCGCAGCCCCGGAGAGCCGGCAGGGATCGCCCGGAGGGCTTGGGCTCCCTCCTTCCCGCGGTTTCGCAGCTCCCATCCCGCCTCGCCGCAAGGCGAAGAGGAAATTGCAATTATTTGTTGATGGTTTTTCGGAGCCCTCATCCAAACGCGCTGCTCCCCGAGCCCAACATTCCCCAGCGCCGCCACAGGAGCTCCTTGTTTGCTCTTCACAGCTTACCTGCTTCTCCCCCAGCTCCTCTGCCAAGCCAATTCCCAGCGCGGCTGTGGGAAGCCTCGGCTTGGAAAAAAGTAGTATTTCATAGCTTAAAAGAGACAAAGGCAGAAAACCTTTTCCTCACATTGCAGAGCTGCTGTGGCCATGAGGAGACCCCGGCCTGGTGGCTGTTCCTGCAGAATGAAGCTTTCTGCGCCCAAAACCAGACTCCATGAAGTCAGAGGGGATTTCCAGCAGTTTTTCCCGTGCAGTGACCCCAGTTCTGTGTCCTCAGCACCCAGCGTGCTGCCCCAGGAGCAGGGCATTGCATGGAACACGTGGATAACTGCACTGAGCTCCATCCAGGTCTGCTCTTTCATGTCCCTGCGAGGACTTTCCTCGCAGAACTGCAGCTGCTGCTGGACTGTCCCTGCCAGGGCAGGAAATGGAGTCAGAGAGTGGTTAGGGCTGGAAAATACCTCTCAGATCATCCAGCCCGGCCATAAATACAGCAGGCAGAGCTGTCTTTGGCACAAGGGTCTCCCCACGCTGGGCTCCTTCCTTCTGCTGCGTGAGGAGCACAAAGCCACGAGATCCACACCCAGAGCAGATTTTACCTCCTGAACATCAAGACCCAGACCAAAGAGAGGTTTTGATGGGCTGATGCTCAACTCCACCTGACCTCTGGAAGGAGCTGCAGGTTGCTTCCAGCCAGTCTTGGAGGTGATGTGGAGATGGGAAAACTCCCCGTTTCCCAAAGCCAGAGCACGAGTTTGGGCTGGAGCTCGGGGCTGGTGGCTGCAGGCCCTGAGCCCATCCCGTGCACAGAGCTGCTCACAGAGCCAGAGCCCAGCGCAGGAAACAGCTCTGGGGCAGCAGAGCTCCCTCAGGGCAGATCTGAGTCAGTCCAGCCCTGCCACGAGCTCAGCGCCAATCCCAGAGCTCTCAGCAATCCCAGAGCTCTCAGCAATCCCTGAACGGTTCAGCAATCCCGGAGCTCTCAGCACCTTCACCCCACACACCCTCTGCCTTCAGGATGGACACCAGGAGGAATTTCTTCATGGAAAGGGTGGTCAGGCATTGGAACTGCCCAGGGAGGTTTGGAGTGCCCATCCCTGGAGGTGGCCAGGGGCAGCCTGGATGTGACACTCAGTGCTCTGGGCTGGGGACAAAATGAGATTTGGGATCAGCTTGGACTCGATGGTCTGGGAGGGCTTTTCCAGCCGGGATGAGGCTGGGATGCTGAGTCAGCCCCCAGGTCAGCTGCAGAGCAGGGTGCAGGCAGCGCTGGCTCTGCAGAGCATCCTCACCTCTGCCCAGCTCCACACTCTGCTCCCGGGCAGGGCAGGGCGAGCCCCGCGGGAGGACCAGGAGGGATTTGCATCCGCGGTTGAAAGCTGTGGGAGCGGCGCTGGAATTCCGCGGGAGGCGATGAGAGGGGCCGTGCCAGCGAGAGAGGCTCGGCAGCAATTAGGAAGCCAATTTGAGTAATGTTTTGATTGGGAGGGGTTTACATGCCGGTGGTCTCCGGAGGCAGAACTCCTGCCTGGGAGGGTTTGCCGCTCAGCCCATCCCTTTGTGTGATACTCAGCCCGAGCTGCATCTGAAAGAATCAGCCTCACTTATTATCAAAGCCGCAAACCATCTGGTTCCACTTTGCCGGGGAAAAGCAGCGAGTGGAAATCTGGTTTCACTTGGGTTTTCCTTCCCTGGGTTATGGTTTGCTCCATGTTTAATGTTGTTACTGCAATTCGATAGTTGGGCAGTGGGTGGCCCGGTTCCCCCATTTGAAACTAATTTACAGCTTTGTCTGGCAAAACTGTTGCTTCCAATCAATTAGCGCTGACACCGAAATTAAACCGTCCTGGGGTCTTGACACATAAGGAAGCAGGTCCTCGCTTTTGGGAAGAAATTTGCTCTTCAGAGGGGAATCTGGTGGCTCACCCTTTCCCCGTGCCAAGCAGGATTTTTATTTTTAAAGACCCAAGACTGTGTTTCTTTACAGGAGGTTTAATAGGGAAGGCTGAGGTCCCTCGTGGATGCTATTTTAGTTTTACAGCCGTGACCTTGTTTAGGAGATGGACAAACAAGCCAGAAATGGAACATTAATAAATAAAGCCTGAATCCATCAAAACATCCACAGCCGCCTCCATCAGCCCTGCAAAAACACTCTGAGTGTTCCCCAGCACCCTCCTTCCCTCTGGCCAGGCCTGACCAGCTCCTTCCCAGCATTCCTGCCACATTCCAGGCTTTTTCCAGAGGCTGCAGGTGAGCTGTGGATGGCACCATGGACTCCCCCGAGCCCCAAGGGTTTATTTCCCTCCTCCTCTTGTTCCCCCATGAACAGAGGTGACCAAAGCCTGGCCAAAGCCCACCCAGGCGAGGCTCCACTCGCCCCGCAGGCAGCAATCCCAGCGCGGAGTGGTTTGGCTGCACACACTGGGATTTCAGAGTCCCTGGAGGATGAACAATGCCCTGAGACTGAGGCAAGGCTCCCCGGGGTGTCTGGGAGCAGCAGGGGTTGGGCTGGGAGCTGGGACGGAACAGAACTCACTCCCCGTGGCGATGCCACCCTCAGCCTCCCTGCCTGCAGCACGGATCCGGCGCTCCCTTCGGATGAGGATCCGCAGCGGGCAGAGAGCCAGGGCAGCACTCAACCCCTCCACCCAGGGCTCAGCGCTGCGTCCAGCAGCCAGACGAGAGTGGCACCCACCTGGAAACCTGGGAAATTCTGTGCTCTGCCCTTTGCTCCCTGGCCAGGGTCCAGGGTCACACAGGGCAGGGGACAGGTGACCCTGGGCAGGCTCCCTCTGTCCCCTCCCTGCCGAGACCTCCCAGCTCTGCCTCCCGTCCTGCACAGGGCCAGAGGGACAATGTCAGCCCAGGGACAAGGCCAGCAGGCTCTGTGCTGCTCCGCAGGAGCTTTGGGGCAGCAGCATCCCGTGGAATGTGTTCACGGATTGCAGGATTGCAGGGCTGCTCGCTGCTGGCAGAGGCTTTGACCCCATCTGCTGCAGCCCTGGCTGAGCAAAACTGAGCCCCAAGTGCTTTGCTGAGCTCCAGCCTTGCCTCCGCAATCCCTCATCCTCCCCAGGGGCACAGGAACCCAAGGCCTGCAGCTCTGGGACACTGCACAGATACCTCCTGTCACCTCAGCCAAAACCTGCCCTTCCCAAACCTTCCCTGAGCCTGTGGACCCTCAGCAGAGCTGCAGCAGCGTGGGCTGTTCAGAACGAGCAAACACAACAAAAAAAAAAAAAACAAAAGAAAGAAAAAAAAAAGAAAGGAAAAAAAAAAGAAGAAAAAAAATGGAACCTCTCTCCCAACAGGAAGAAAAATATTTTTTAAAGGCTTGAAGTTTTTACAGCTGGTGAGAGGCAGCACCGGGAAGGCTGGAGGGCAGCCCTGGCCAGCAAAATCCAGCCAAAGTAGGAGCATGGGAGAATACCAAAGCAGACAGGAAAAAAGAGATGAAGAAGAAGAAAGGAGATGAAGCAGCTGAGATAAAAACGAGATAGCTGACAGGCTGGTGCCCACAGAGCAAGGCACCAGAGCCCTGTGTCTGAAGATGCACCAGCCAGAGCTGGGAAAATTCCCTGGCTTTGAAGACCAGGTCTTCCTGGAGACAAACAGCTCTAATCCACACTCCTGAGTAATTCTCTCTTTGGCAGCACATCATACCAGCATCGATTTAAACCTCAGGGCAGCTGCACTGGCTTTAATCTGGGTTTTATTTTTGTAAACTCCAGTTTCAAGAAGCTGCTCACAGAGCGGAGCGGGGCAGGGCGGCAGGAGCAGAGCCAGAATCACTCAGGGCTGCAGTGGAAACACTTGAGCTTCTTCAAGAACAGGCACCAAATGTGAAAAGCTTTGATCCTAAAAGAGTAACAGGCCTGTCAGGGGGAAAAGGGGTCAACCTGTTCCACTTGTGCTGGGGCAGCTCCCGGGGAGGCAGGGCAGCCCGGCTGGGCTCCCAGAACTGCCCCGGCCATGTGTGCTCATTACTGTCCTCGGTAAAGTTCTCACCTCCCAAGAAACAGAACCCAAACTGGAAAAGGCAAATGCCATCCCTGCGAGCTGCCCCACCCGGGAACCAGCTGGGAATTAATCCCATCCACGGCTGGAGCAGAGCAGAGCAGAGCCAGCCCTGCCTGCAGCACCCCCTCCCCATGGCAGCACAGCCAGCCTGGGGCTCCTGGGGCACCCAGGGACCCCCGGGGGCTGCATGGGTGACACCCAGGACCAGCTCACCCAGTGCCACCAGCAGCCTCTGCTCCCAGCTCTGCCAGCGTGCTGCTCCTGGGGGACACGGCAGGAGGCTTCACCTCTTGCAGAAGAGAAGCACACAGCCCGAGAATCCCAATTAAAAATCCCAATTAACGCTTCCCCAGAGGCTGAGCAGGTGCTCTGTCCCAGAACGAGCACAGCCCTCGCTCCAGGCTCGTGCTGGAAGCGGCAGGAGGGACAGGGATCGCTGTTATCAGAACCTGTAGCTGACCCCGGTTGTAAGCAGCTCCAAGTGCTTGTAACAGGAAAACAAACAGTCAGGGTGACACCTCTGGAAATGAAGAGATCAGCTGTGAACCATGGCAGAGCCACCGCTGCTCTCCAGACATCCCTGCCTCCTCCGGGAGAGGATAATCCAGCAGCCTGCCTGGCTCTCCTGACGGATTTTTAACCTGTGCGGAACACTGAGACCAAGAGATTAATGGAATTGTCTCCGAGGAGGTTCCAAACCAGGGGAGAAGCTCATGGAACAGCCAAAACACAGAATCACTGAAGGGCTCGGCTTGGAGAGCATCACCCGTGGGGTTCCCTGGCCCAGCCTAGACAGACAGGATGGAAAAGGGATGTGGCATGAAGCCTCTGGAACACTCTCGGGATGGATTTCCCCCCCATTTCCCCTCTGCTCCCCCAGAGCCGCAGCTCTGCAGCGCCGAGCTCTTGTCGCTGTCTCTGGCACCATCTGCAGGTGACAGTGACCTCGGCAGAGCCGGGAGGGATGGAGGGAAGGATGGAGGGATGGATGGAAGGAAGGAAACGAAAAAACAAACATTCATTTCAGGAGAACATGCCCACTCCAACCCTCCCTGGCACCTCCAGCTGCACATCCCATGGCCAAGGCTCTGCGCAGCACCCAGACCTGAGCCCATCCCACACTCCTGCTGTCCCCAGGCTCACCCCACCTTCCCCAGCCCGACAGGTTCACCTGCTCCAGGCTCAGCCTCTTCCAGGAGGCAGGGAGGAGTTTCCAATGGCAGCTGGAAGCAGGTGGGAAGCACCTTCCCCTCACTCAGGCCCTGCTGACAGCACTTCCAGCAGTGATCAGGTCCTGGCTGGAGCTCAGCGAGTTCCCTTCTCTTTCTTGGAGAAGGAAACTGCTGGGAGAGCTCTGGGGAAGGAGCTGTGGTGAGAAGGAGCTGCAGCACAGGGCTGAGGGGTTCAGGGCACGGCAGAGCTGGGGCTGCTCGGGAGGAGCTGCTGGGGTGGCCCTGGGCATTGGGCTCCTGGCCCACCCTGGGGAGCAGCCCGAGGATTCCCAGCTCCAGGCACTGCTCCAAGCTCACGGCCACAGCAGGTCCAGCTCCCACTGCACGCTCCAGGAGGGAGCAGGGAATTCTCCCCCTCGCTCCTGGCACCGGGGCTGGCTGCTCTCCCGGCTCCCATCAGGAAAAACAAACAGGCAGGGAGGTGCTGAGGAGATCCTGGCTGCGGATTTATCGTGGAATGCTCTGGAGATCGAACGGTGCTCGTTGTGCCACTCTGAGCACCTGCAGGAGGTTCCTCAGGTATCCACACAGCAGAGCTCAGCACCGAGAGAATTCCACACCTGAGATCCACACTGCTCCTCCAGAGTCTCCACCACCCAGCCATTAAAGCAGTAATTATCTCTAGCAGCACTGATCTGGACAGCTCAGACAGAGCAGACACAACCCAAGCAAGGAAATGGAAAAAACCTTCATTCCACAGACTTTATCACCGAAGAGATTCCAAACACAGCATTCCCAGCGCGATGAGAGATGCCGCAGGACTGGCATGTTTCCTTCCTGAAGATTTTGCAAAAATATCCTTTTTCTTTTTTTATTTTCCTTTTTTTTTCCCCCCTACAGCAAAATCAAAGCCAGACTCAGCCTCAAATGATTAAAGGTTAACTAAGACTTCAAACAATCTCACGCGATGGGTCGTTCTCCCGAGAATGATGGGACAGAAACTGGGCTGGGGTTTAATATCTGCCTTTAATTAGGGCCCTGTCGGAGGGCGAGGAGCAGGAAAAGGCAGGCTCTGGTGCAGATGGGAGCTTTGCTCTGGAAATTCTTCGGAAAGAAAAATATTGCTGCACCTGTTCGGGGTAAACTCCTGCCCCGGGGAAAGTGTCCCGAGTTCGGGGTGAAATGGAATGGGAGTTGTTTTAAAACGAGATTCCACTGAAATGCACTGCGGTTTTGCTCTCTGGAAAACAAGGTGTGCTGGCTCGGGATGTGAGGAGGCAAAGCAGCCCAGGCTGGAGGGAGGGAGCTTTGGGAACTGGTCACATTCCCGAGGCTGCCAGAGCTGCAGGAGCGTTTGGACAGTGCTCTCAGGGTGGGATTTTGGGGTGTCTGTGCTGGAGCAGGGGTTGGACTCAATGATCCCTGGGGTTCCCTTCCAGCTCAGGGCAGTCCATGATTCTCCGAGGTTGATTCTCCACGAGGAATTGGCCTCTGGAAAGCAGGAGCAGCGAAGAGAGGAACATAACTCCACACTGGGGAGCAGCAGCTGCTTCCAGGCACACCTCCTCGCACTCCTGACTGCAGCCCAGTCCCAGCAGCATTTTAATTAAAAGAGGTGGCTCCGTGCACCTTTTTCCTATTGATCTGCAGTCAACAAGAGCCCGTGAACCAAGAAATTAAAGCCATAATTTACAGCCCTTGGCCGGGCTGCCTACGAGCTCTGCTTCCCACATTGTACACGATGGTTTCCTGCCTCTGCCAGGACATAAACTCCATACAACAGCTCCAAAAAGAAAAAAACCTACCCCTAACCCCCCCCAGCCTTCCAAGGCTTCCTCCAGGAACCGAGGATGGTTTTCAGCTCCCCGTGTCTGATCTGGGGCCAAGCCGTGGTTCCAATCAGAGCGGAGAGCTGGAGATGAAAGGGCAGCCCTTGGTTCTCGCAGCCCGAGCCAGGTGTGCAGCTGGCACCAGCAGCCTCCCGGGGCACTGCTCCAGCACAGACATGTTAAAGTAATAAAAACAAAACGAGGACCATGTGCCTGAAAACAGCCACTCGTTTCACTGATTTCTAAAAATGAGTTTTCCCAGGACAGAGTTTGGGGTTTCTTTAACACGAGCGTGACAAGGATTCCAGCGCTGCGATCCCTGGGAGAGGCTGGAGCAGCTCTCCTCCAAACAGCCTCTTATTTACAGTGCTGAGGGCTCAAAGAGCTGACTTAAACCTTCAAATGACAACAATTCCTCCGAGGCAAGATGCCAGAGTCGAGCAAACAATTTGTACGGAATGTTAAGTGCAGGGGGAAGCCGCGGAGCTTGTAATGAAGCCGTGGTGGTGTTTCCAATCAGGACTGAGCTCGGCACGGCAGAGCTGTCGAGGGATCCGACAAACCTCAGGGGGAGGCAGGGCTGGGGGAAAATCTCCTTTTCTGTGGCTTGTTGAACAACGTGAGGCGGTTGTTGCCTGGTGGTGCTGGCAGAGAGCGCAGAACCAGCTGCTGCTCTGCATGTTCGGGGGCAGGCTCCAGAATCCAGGTGTTTCGGTGACTGAAAAGGGATTTTTAACTAAAATCATTTTCCGTGCCCTTTATGCCACTTTGATGCATGATGTGCACGAGTGACAGGGTGAGGGAACGGCCTCGAGCTGAAGGAGAGGAGGTGGAGGTTGGACATCAGGAAGACACAGAGAGATGAAGTTGCTCCAAGCCCCAATGTCCAGCCTGGCCTTGGACATCCCAGGGATCCAGGGGCAGCCACAGCTGCTCTGGGCACCCTGTGCCAGGGCCTGCCCACCCTCCCAGGGACAATTCCTTCCCAAAATCCCATCTCTCCCTGCCCCCTGGCACTGGGAAGCCATTCCCACATCCTGGCACTCACTGCTCCACGCTCTGCCCCCGGAGGCATCCAGCCGGCACAGGTAATGTTACACCTTCCTGCAGCCCAAGGAAAACCCCTGAGCAGCGATTTTAACCTCTCCTGAGCACCTCGAGTTCACCGGGAACACGAGGCTCCTGCGGAGCTGGGAACACAGCAGATAAGTACGTTCCTGGGGAGTGTTTTGGGGGCAGAGCCAGCAGCCAGCTCTCCCTCCTGCCCTGGTGCAGCTCCTGCAGAGCCAGCTGCGGCACTCAGGGAAAGCAGCAGGGAAAGCTGGAGCCCCGGGGCAGAAGGGCAGCTCTGCAGGCACGAGCTGGGCAGGACATGGCATTAATGCATCTGAGAGCACCAGGGGAGCTGCAGCTTCCAGAGGCAGGTCTGAGGGAGCTGGGATGAGCCAGATTCCTTCTCTCCCAGAGCCCAGCAGGCACAGCTTTGCTAGGCCAGCTCTAGACCCCTCTAGTTCTCATCTTTCCTAGAAAACCAGAGAGCTTTCCTGCCCCTCCTGGCCCCAGAAGAGAGGAAACAGTGGACACTTGAATACCCCAAACCCACACAGAAACATAACCTCAAAGGGCTGAGAGCAGAAACCAAACCAGTTAGTGACACAACAGACAGAGAGGGACAGGACTGGAGACCCTTCTGCGACGTTTTCTCGGAGGTGCCTGATCCAGGATGGAAATGCTGGAAGTGGAGCCCCGAAGTCAAACTCCCTGACCCAGATCAAACACATTCCCAAATGCTGGCACATCACCTCTGCCCTGGCAGGCCCTGTGCCAGGACAGTGACCTCTGTCCTCACCTCTGTCCCCTCGGGCACTGCCCTGCCAGCCTCCCACACAGGCACCGAGGGGATCCCGCTGGAGGCAGAGGGATTTGAACCCAGCTGACCCCATGGCACAGGGGAGCCTTGTCAGTGACCCCAAACCCAGCCCCCGAAACAGCTGGAACACCACAGCCCCCAAAACAGCCGGAACACAGCCCTGGCTGGCAGCTCTGCCTGATGCCAGGAGGCAGGAGCAGCAAGGCACACCAGGACAAGCAGGAGCAGTTGCTCAGCCTGGAGAAGGCTCCAGGGAGACCTGAGAATGTGCAGAGCCAGGCTGGACTGGGATTGGAGCAGGGGATGACTGCTCTCCCAAAGAGATTTTTCCTTGCTTGCTCTGAGCCAGGGACAGGCCCCACTCCAGCTGCCACCAGAGCTCAGATTTGGGGCTCAGAGCCTTTTCTAAGGGACTATTTGGAATGTTCCCCCTGTGCAGCGCCAGGGATTGAGCACAGACTCTCCCCAGCAGCCCCTCAGTGCTGCGTGGGGTTTGTTCAGCCAACCTTAAAAAAAGCCCCAAAATACAACAACTCAATTCGCATGGATAAAAATACCCTTAGAAATCGCCAGCAGTCAGGCAGGGTCGGTGTTTTCAAAGGCACAGCAGCACTTCAGGAGCAGATTGCTTTATTTGCTCCATGTAATTTACTTCCTAATGTCTCCCTGGATTCCTCATCCACTGTAAAGGTGACCGGGGAAGGTTTTGTTCCTTTCCAATCTCCCACCTAACCCTGCCCTCTGGCACAGGGACCCCAGGGGGCAGCAGTGGTGTGGATTCCCCTCTGGATGCACCACAGGGAATCTCCAGAGCCCTCTCCCTCAGCTCTGTTCACACCCTCAGTCAGGAGAGGAAAAAGAAAAAGCAAGCTGCCAGAATTCTTCAAAGCTGCCCGAATTACTGTATTTTTGTGCCATTCCCTCTCTTCCAGGTGAAGCTGAAAGCCCAGGAGAATCCTGCCAGCCTTTCCTCAGGGTCTGCTCTCCCTCCCCACAGCTCTGCTTCTTGCCAAGGAACTCCCTCTCATCCCAGCCACTTCACACCCACTGATTCCTCTCCTTTTTTACCTTTTAGCAGGAGTGGGATGTGAGAGACGTCACAGCCTGGGGCTGCAGGCGACACCAGGAGCAGGATCTGGGATTTCTGCCGGATTTCTTGTCAGCACCACGCAGGAACACCGAAGGTCCTGTGCTTCCCCAAGCACACTCCCACTCCGGGGCTGCATGGAGGATTCAGCACAGCACCTCCAAAAACCTCCAACAGCTTGAGGGTGTCAGCCTGCCGAGCTGAGATCCACACACAGAGCTGCCTTTTATCCGCATTTTCGGGAATTTGGCAGCTCCGGGGAGCTGCAGCTCAGAGCAGCTGCCGACAGCCCTGGAGAAGATTCAGCAACATTCCCTCCCAGGCAAGGAAAACAGGGAGATTGCCCCTGGGAAATCCACACTGCTGGCTCCTGGCAAATCAGCTGCTGAAGGTCTTGCAGGATCACCTGCACTTTAAATCCGCAGCCAAACCTCTCCCTGCAATCCCCTGCCAGAGCCTCCAATGCCCCATTTCTGCCCCCAGCACCCAGAGATGCTGCCCAGGCTGACCTGGAGTAATTTCCAACACCAGCAGAAGGAATTACTCCTGACTGGACAACTTCTGTCCCCTCCTCCGAGCAGGATCTGGGATTCTGGAGCACTTTTCCCTTGAAGTTTGTCCATTGGGACAGAAGTCAAAACCTTCCAAAGCCAAAGCTCCAGCAAGTTGTACAGTGAGAGAAGAGCAACCAAAAGTGTCTGAACTCAAACTAATTCTTATCCTGATCCTCCTCAGACAGATCCCATCTCCCTCTGAAATTCCTCATTACCTTATAAAACTGTAACTTGATGCCCTGCTGAGAATTTTTAAATCTTCTCCACTGTATTCTTAAAGTATATAAGCAAAATCCCCAACACTTAATGAAGTGTAAAACTAATTATTATGAAATAAAACTAGCTGCTCACTGAGTGGAAAACCAGCCCATTTTCATGTCCTATTTTCCTTTGCAATGTATTCCCTCCCCTGCTCCGCAAATGTAAAAATAAATATCCCTCCCAGCGTCGTGCTGCCTCGGAGGCTGGAGCCCACCAATGAAAACCTGCACGATTTAATGGTCCTTAAATGCTCAGCATCTTTTTCCCTCCCTGTAAAATCCATCTGACCTAATGGCTGTGACAATTATGTGTATGGCTTTCCTATTAAAAGGTAATTTTCCAAGTTGGCAGAGCAACACAGGCACGAGATGACAAAAGCAGTAAACTCCAACTTCCCGGCATTCCCAGCCATTTCCAAGTCAGCTCCTCAAGATAAAAAGGCAGAATTCCCTTTCCAAAGAGCTGCTGCACAGCAGAACTCTGTGCCAGCAGCCTCCTCCAGGCTCCATTACCTCGTTAATGTGGTGCTGCTGTTCCCGGGGACTCTGCAGCCTCTCAGGTTGCATTTGACATTCTGGTGACCTCCTGGAATTCCTCCTCTCACTGCTGGCCATGGATCCAGAACCTTCACGGGGAGGTGGCAGCTCAGGGGTGGCACTGACACAGCCACAGCCACAGCCCAAGGAATGGCACTGACACAGCCACAACCCAAATTTAACCTTCACCTGCCCAAGCCCGGTGACCCAAACCCCCTGAATCACACCCAGCATCTCCAAGGGCTATTCATCCCATGAGCCTGGAGTTCACCCCCATTTTCCCAGGATTTGCACAATCCATACCTAAAGCTCAAACACGACTGATTTTTCTTTACCTGCAACAGAACTGATCACTACGATACAAAAAAAGAAGAAAACATTTTATTGATGTTGTAATATGGGAGAGATTTAGAAAAACATACCTAGAACTCCCTGGATAAGGAAACCCAATATCAAAATAGGCCAGTTAGTACAACAAAACAAGTCCTCTCTAATAAGTTTCAAGTAATGCAATAATAAAAGAATTTGGCTAAAAAGTAACTCTTTACTCTGAGATGTTTTTCTGTAATAGTCCTCTAAGAAACTAAAGGAAAGCAGCAGCAGATCTGTTTAACTACAGACACATATTTAGTAAATATATTAAGGGTATTTCTATTTCAAAACTGCCCTGCACATCCATCACTGTCTGGAGCCTCCGTGTGGCCTCTTCAATCCTACAAGACTCTGCCCAAAAAGGGAGAAAAAAGGAGATAAACAGAACTCTACTATAAAAAAGGGGCCTGGAGGGGCAGCTGGGGGAGCCCAGCACAAAGCAGAGAACTCTGACTTCAGCCCTCATTTTTCAGGAATATGGAGAGGAAGTTTGGCTTTTCTGCACCAGGATGCCACATTCCCACTCGGTGGTTATCAGCAGAGGCTTTTAACAAGAACACTGAGGTTAGCACTCACTGGTGTTCAACTGGAACAGCCCTGCTTGTTATCAGGCTCATTTTTCAATGACTTCTCTTGAACAGTACCAAATTTCACCATCTTTTTTCCATAAAACTTCCTTGTGGAAACATCACCCTTCAGTTAAAAACGAAGCCTTGTTGCATGGGGAGACGCAATTAAAAATTCTCCTTTCATTAATCCTCACTATCTGCACCTTCCCCTACAAATAAGATTAAAGCCCATCATTTACAGGTCAGACTTCCACGAGCTGGTGGCTGAAAATCCAATACCTGAACTGCCTGGTGTGCAGCTCAATGAGCTGCTCAGTCCCACCCTAATGAAGGCCTAACGAGGAAAGAAATGATGCAGCTTTGGGATCAAACTGCTGCTCCCCAAACCAGGCTGCTCCAGTCCCACTCTTCAGCCTGCAGGAGTCAGCATTAAACATTCAGGAAAAATTTGGGAGGAGATGGGGAAGGGAGTGTTAGTGTTTGGATGGAAAACCTGGTTTTTAAAGTCTTGTAAAAGCAAAGGCACTAAATCTTAAGGTTATATATTAAATAAAGGCTGTAACTTGGCCAGCCAAGTTACAAGAGACACCTAAACACCTTCCTTGGTGTGTCACAGCACATCCTGCTCAGCCAGTGTGACAAATCAGCCACTTTCTCCTAATCATTAAGGGACATGCACAGCTGCAACACTCAGCTCCTCTGCACAGTTTATTTTTAACCATCCCATGAGAGTTCAAGTTCAAGGATCAGCTGGAGTTTCTGGGTATAGGTCCTGCTTTAACAAGTGGTCAATCAGACATTAAAATAATTTCACCTCTATGTCATCATTTTGACAGTTTTAAAAGATGCTCTACACCTTTTATGCATCTCACCAGAAAAAGTGTCAGGCCTGAGACACCATAGCCCTGGTTTAGTGTTTTATGAGAAAATGCTTCAGCTTTGTGAGTTGTTTCCTGTTTGGAGGCTGTAACTGCAGCTGTATCACCATGATTAACTGAATGTCAGCATGAAGCCCTGAAGGCTCTCAGTCCCACCAGCACAGCACCCATCCAGGAGCAGCTCAGCAAACCAGGCCCTGCCTCATGCGGATGATCTGGAGCAGAGCAGCCTGGACATCTTCATCCATGTGGCCCTGGAGGAGCAAACATCATCACAAACACTGAAAATGCCTCCAAGCATCACCCACCCACTGCCAGCATCAGGAGATCCTTCAGCATCACCCCAAAGCCTTCACTCGTGGCTGTTTTCACCACTCTGGGACAACCTGAAATACTGCAGGGATCCTGGGGCTTTTTTTCCTCATGGACCTCTCAGACACAGCACTTTCCTTCATGAAAACATCATGTGGGAGAAAATGACTGTCCCAAACCATTGCTGGATTCCTGACTGCCTGGGCTGAAGCAGAATCAAGAACATGTTCACCCCAGTAAGACTGAGCCACGGTGAGGGTTGGTTTTCTGGTTGGAACAGTCTGCTCTAAATTAAAACTCTCCACATGGAAACAAGCACTTGATGCTGGTTTCAGCCTTATTTGAGGCGACAGAATCATGCAATATCCTGAGCTGGCAGGGACAGCCATACCTGGACAGCGCTGAGCAGATGAGTTCGATACACCGAAACCACCTCCTGGTGCTGCCGCTTGGCATCCTAGGGAAGAACAGGGACAGCAGGTGAACTGCTCACATTTCTGACATCTGCTTTTCCAACAGCCCTTTGCCAACTCTGTGACCTTGGTTTCGGGCACTGCCAGACCAGCTCCAGCTGAATTTCCATCCAATTTCCAAATGTAAAGCTTTATCCCCTCCCCTAATCAAGAAAAAAAGTCACTGCTCTTTTCCTGCACGGCTACCAGGAGCTGACATCACAGAATCACAGAATATCCTGAGTTGGAAAGGGCAGTCAGAGCCCAGCTCCTGGCCCTGCACTTTTATGTCATCACCAGCATCAGCTATTTGGTTAAAACCACCCAGTTTAAGAACACTTTGCCTTATAAGATTCAACCCTGCAAATACTCTGACAGGTGTACTTGTAAATCCGTGCAGGGGTAGGAGAACTCTGCTCAGACACAGCTTTAATGATGAGCTTTACTGAAGTGACAGGGGCCACAAAAATGTGCACAAAATCCCAGCACTCAGGACGTGTCCCCTGCTCTGTCAGTGCTTCATGATAAGTAACACACTAAGGGCTGGCAGGCAAAGGAACACAACTCAAAGCCATTAAGAAATTACCACCTCTCCTTCTGAGGGTGAGAAAAAATACACGGTTGGGTTTCTGTAAGAAATTCCTAAAGCTGAGCTTGCATTCAGAAATGGTTTTGGCAGGACTGCAGCA
This sequence comes from Grantiella picta, assembly GCA_013397955.1. Lineage (NCBI taxonomy): Eukaryota > Metazoa > Chordata > Aves > Passeriformes > Meliphagidae > Grantiella > Grantiella picta. The sequence continues at coordinate 115,466 of VZRM01004163.1, forward strand.
GAGTATCTCAAAAACAAATTCTCCCACTTTGCTTATATCCTTTTTATCTGGAAAAGCTGCCAAGTGTTGCAGCTCCAACTGCAGAAGCAGAAAAAAATTTTTTAAAAAAAAAGAGAAGCAAGAACTCAAGGGGGAAAAAAGCCCCTAAAATAATGGATACTGCACTTGTGAAATGTAATGCTGCAGCCACACCCCCTGCTCCAGCGGGCACATCCAGATTTCCCTGTTTATACAAGGAATTAAGCAATGCTACTGCACATCAGACAACACCTTGTGTGAGCACTTACAGCCAGCTGCTGCTGGAGTGTTTTCACTTGGCTCTGGAGCAGTTCCACCTGCTGGTTGTGCCTCTTGGAGGGGATCCCAGTGGTGTATGTCAGCTGGGACAGGCCGTTGAGAGCCTGCTTTAGCCGCTCCACGTCATTCAGCAGCTCTGTTATCTTAAAAAAAAAACAAAACCCACAGAAAACATCATTTAGAGATGTCTCACTGAAAGCTATTCTTTAACATTCTTTCAAGTCTGATGAAGCCCAGCAAGCTTTAGAAGGTCTTAGTCCCAGCTTGCTAAGAAAGGAATTTATTTTCCTGGTTTCCCATTGTGCTTTCTGGCACTGGGAGGTGTCAGGAACAGACCTTGCAGGTCAGCAGTGACAGAAGTGACTGGAAAAAGTGAGGATCTAAGGATATTCCAGGTCCAGCTTCCAGGAAGAACAGTGAACCTTTAGAAGGCAAGTCAGAGATGCCCAACAAACACAGCTCCAGTGGAAGGAGCTGATACCCCCAGAAGCCTAAAGCTTTAATAGAATTTAAATACTACACAATGTCCAAAACATACATGGGATTGCAAAAACTTTGCATAGTGCAAAACCAGGACTCCACCTGATTTGGGCCAGCCCTGGGTACCTAATGCTCAGCACAAAGTGGTGCTGCAACACCTCAGGAGCTGCATTTGCAGCCCAGCCCTTCAGTGCTGACCTGAGAACACCAGCAGCACAAACCCCACATCCCACCTTGTTGTCCTTGGCTTCCACCTGCTTGGCAGACTCCTGGATTCTCTTCTGCAGGTCAATGATGGTTGTCAGCGATTTGTCACACCTCTCCTTCTGGTCCTTGATCTCCTGCTCGATGCTGCAGCTCCTCAGCTGGAGCAGCTCCTTCTCGTCCTTGAGGGACATCTCACTCCTCCTGGCCTGCAGAGCCTCCTCGCACGCCTGCTCGTACTTCTGGCTCATGCTGGCCAAGTGCCCAGCCATGCTGCTGACCTCAGCCTCCAGGGCACTCTTCATGGAGCTGTACTCTGCCATGGCCACCACCTCCTGGCCCTGCAGCTCTGCCAACGCCTGCTGGCTCTGCTGCAGCTCTGCCTGCAGCCTCAGCACCTCCTGGCTCTTCGCTTGGCTCTCTGCCTCCTTCTCCTCCAGGCTGCTTTTGATGGCTGCGATTTCTCCTTCCAGCAATTCCTTCAGCTGGGTGTGCTCCACCAGAGGCACCGAGGATTTCCTCAGATCAGCCAGCTCCTGCTGCAGCTCCCCAGCTCGGAGCATCTCCTTGCCATAACTCTCCTCCTTCCTGCTCAGGGCTTCCTTCAGCTCCTCCACGGTGTGACCCAGAGCCTCCCTGAGAGCATCCATGTGCTCTGCCGGCTGCTGCTGGGCCAGGGGCTGGCTGGCCTTGTCCTGCTGCTCCTCCTGCCCCTCCTGCCCCGTGCACCTCCTCAGCAGAGCCCTGAGCTGCCCGTTGAGCTCCTCCATCCTGGCAGCACACAGCCTCTCCAGCTCGTGGGATTTCTCCGCCAGGATGTAGTTCTGCTGCAGGTCATTCTGGATGGACAGAACTCCAGCCCTGAGCTTCTCGTTCTCCTCTTTGCACCTCTGGGCTTCCTCCTGGCTTTCTCTGCACCTCTGCTCGTGTTCCTGCAGCTTTGCCCTCAATTCCTTCACCGTGGCTTCGAAGCTCTGCTCTCTGTCCTGAAAGGAGGCGACTGGGGCGTATTTGGACTTGATGCACTCTTGAATTGTGTCCAGTTCCTTCTTCTGGGCTTCAATTTCTGCATGCAGCTGTGAGATCTCATCTTGCCCTCTCTTATGCTCAGCCCTAATGGCAGCATTGTTCTCCTGCAGCTCTTGCACGCTTTTATTTAAAGCATTTACCATCGTTTCGTGATCTTTTAAACTTATATACTCAGTTTTTAATTGGTTCTGCAAGAGTTTCACCTTACTTTTCAAAGCTCCATTTTCCTCATTTACCTTCAGGAACTCCTGCTTTATCTCTCCAATTTTTCCCTTCAGATCTGACAGCTCCCCATTGGTCTTTTCCAGGGTGTTGTTGAGGACAGTTTTAACCTCCTCGTGGGTGGTAGCCAGGACATACTGATCCCTCAGGGTCTCCCTCAAGCCTGTGTTCTCAGTCACCAGTTTGCCCACTTTTGCATGCTCATCATCATATTTCTTCTGAAGCTCAGCAAGCTGCTTTTCAAGCTCAATCCCATTAGATTTTAAAGCCTCCACCTCTTTCTTGTGCTGCTCTGGAGACAAGTACTCAGCTTGGAAGTGGCTGATATTCTCACTTAAGTCGTTCTTCTCTGCCAGCAACTTTTCAGCTTCTGCTTTGCTTTCATTGTACTTCTTTGTTATTTCAAAAAGCTTTTTTGTCAGGTCACCCACAGCCAGATCGTTTGTTTTCTTCAACTCTTCATGAATTTTTAAAGGCACATTCTGGCTTTTAATTTCGGTTTTTAGCATTTGCACTTGCTGCTTCAGCACCTTGTTATCAGCCTGCAATCTTTCAAGATCCTTCTGCAGAGTCTCATTCTTCTGTGATAGCTCAGAAATTGCCTTCCCCAGCTCCTCCTTCCTCTGCTCAAACCCACTCCTCATCTGCTCGTGCTCTTCTGGCTTCACACGCTGAGCCAGCTGAGCTCTCTGACTCTCAGATTCCCTCTGTAAAAGCACAACCTCTGCCTGCAGCTTCTCCAGCTCCCCTTCCACCTCCGCTAATCTCCTCGCTTTCTCGTTCACCTCGTTTGACAGCAAACCCTTCATGCTCTCAAAGCTCTCTGCGCTCACAGACTGAGCCAATTTGGCTGCTGCCTCTCTGAGCTGCCCTTCCAACTCCGTCACATTCCTGCCCCTTTTATCTCTCTCCATCTCCAACTTGGCAAGTTCCTTCTGCAACCTTTTGTTTTCCTCCACCAGCCTTCCCTCGTCCCTCTGGAATTCTGCCACCAGCAATTCATTCTGCTTAATCTGGTTCCTCAGTTTCCCCACCTCAGCTGAGGCTCCCTCGTATTTGCTTTTCATCTCTCTGAGCTGTTCCTTGAGCTCCTCTGTCACCTTGGAGCTTCCCGAGGCCACCTCGTTGCTCAGGTGGTCTTTCAGAGCCAGGAAGTGGCTCTGCATTTGCTTCACTTTGCCTTCAGAGTCGAACATTCTCTTCTGAACATCCTTCAGAGCATCCTCCAGCTGTTTGATCTGCCCGTCAGACTCTGCCTTGGTTCTCTCACACTCTGATGCCAGAGCTTTGCATTCCGAGGCCTTCAGGGACAACTCCCTCTGCAGTTTGCTGATCTCTTCCTTGGCTGCTCCAAAGCAGCTCCTCAGGTTGTCAAGTTCTTTCTTTAAAGTTTCCTTCTCTGAAATGGGTGATTGGGTAGGCAGGGAGAGCTCCAGGGGCCTCAGCATAGACCTGGACTGAAGGGAAATTGGCACAAAAAATACATGTTCACAATGCTGAAAAGTCACTTACACGTGTTTATTATTGATTATTTAATATGGGAACTGTCATATAGAGAACTGTCTACAATCCAGGTTGATCTGAGAACAACTGGTACAAGAGATTTTTTTCTTTTTCTTAAACTCACACTAAATTATTCTTGCCCCTATTAAAGAACAGGTATTTCAGCTTTTAACAGCAAAAACCTTGAATATAGTTCGACATTATTGCTTCCCAATCCTGGAATGGTGTGGGATGGGAGAGATCTTAAAGTCCATCTCGCTCCACCCCTGCCACGGCAGGGACACCTTCCACTGTCCCAGGCTGCTCCCAGCCCTGTCCAGCCTGGCCTTGGACACTTCCAGGAATCCAGGGCCTCCCCACCCTCCCAGGGAAGAATTCCATCTAAAGCTAAACCTCGGGGTGCAGGTATGGTGTATTCATTCCACTGCCCTTGTTCTGCATTCATATTTAATCACTCATCTGCTAGAACAAATTTAATTTATTAAGATATTGCTCCCATCCCTCAAGCATGTGAAAATAATTGGATAAGGAATCAGAACAGAGAATGTCATGGTTAACAGACCCTTCTTGCTGGGCAGAGTGAGGAATGCAGTCATTTGGAATTCTGGAAGGGTTGGTGTTGGAAGTGTTACCAAATGGACCTTAAACACCATCTCGTTCCACCCCAAGGGTCTGGTGGGCCTGGTTTATACCTAAATTGTTGCTTTAAAAGGCTGATAGCTATCAAACACAATTGTCAGGGAATTATCATACAGCAGGCAGGAAAATTAAATCTTCTGAATACTAACTGGATTTAAATTAGATAAATATAATGGAGATGAAGCCCCAGTTTACCCTGTGCCTATAAAACACGTATAGGAGAGCTCCTGAGAGAGCCAGCAGCTCCCAGCATTTACAGCCCTGTCACAGAGAGGACTCTAGAGGGCACCCACAGTTAAAAATAAACATGGAAAAGCAAGAATTCCTCCAAACTGCGTGTTCAGAAGCAATGCTCAATAAACACACACTTACAAGCACATTTATCTTTCCCAGCACAACTACCTCAGAATTCCTTCCAGTGGTAAAATATTTATTACCTGGGATTCCACTGCAAACGCTTGGCCTTGTTTGAGTAATAAATCTTCTTTTCCTGGATTTTCAAAGGAAACAATGTTTAGGCTCTGGTTAAAAACAGTAACACAACCCCAAGAACACTGATTTTCCTGCCTAGCTTTATTCTGGTCACTGGGGCAGCACTAGGCTGAAGGCTGGTGTTTAAGCACTTGGTATTAAAACAACTTCTACTTAATTAAGCCCCACAGCAAGGCTGGCCAAAGCCCTCCAAAGGAGGAGGAGAAAAGTGGTTTGCCAGGCTGGTTCTGGTCCTGCAGAAGGGTCACAGCTGGCACCCTGCCCAGCAGGAAAAGCATCCTGCACTCCACAGCCATGACAGCTCCTGCCAGGCAGCCAAGCACTCCAAATAGCCTTTCTGTCAAGAGCCCTTATGTGACACAAGTGCAGGGCAGGTCTGCAGCTGGGCTGGATGCAGCAGACTCCATTCCTGCCAAGGGGATCATTTCTCACACAAGTGTGAGCTCAGGTCGTGCGCTCAAAGCCAAACCTGCAGCTCTGAGCCCAACACAGCTTCTGCCCTCAGCCAGGCAGGAGCATTGTTTGGGCTGGAAGGATCCTGCTCAGCTCGTTTTTTGTGCTATCAGAGAACACAGCAGAGTCCCCAAGCACGTTTCCCAAGGCCAGGCACTCCTGGGAGATCAATCAATAGGGCTCTGGCAGTTCCTACAAACAGAGCTCTGCTCAGAGGGCTCAGGGCTGGACATGAGGTGTGGCTGCATTTCACACCAGCAATGGGAAGAGAGAACCAAAAACCCCCTTTGTCCATGAATTCCAACACTGCATCATTTCAGTTAATTTAACAATTATCTTCAGCATTAGCTGTACTTACTATTTCCAAAGTTACCTCCAGACCCTGCAGAGTCACCCTAAAATCAAACAGCAAGAAACAAAATAAGGCTGAAAACTCATTTCAAATTTTTGCTCTACGGATGAAGGGGCAGGGAAAGCTTTTACAGTGAGATAACCATTCAGCACTTTCAGCAATTTATAATGCTGAAGTATTTCCTACTGTAAATACCAATTGCTGTATCACATTTCAAATCACTCAACATACTTCGTAATACTTGAGTTTAGCTTTGAGAGCTTCAATAGTCCTTAAACTTTCTTCCTGCTGCTTTTCCTTGGTGGTCAGGATTTTCTTCAACTCATCTTTCTGAAAGAGAAGGAGTGCCACATAGCCAAAGCCACAAGAATGGACAGATTTATAAGACCACAAGCACCTTTTTCAGGAGTTTAGGCAGAACTTCAACCAAGACGAGCACCGAAAAATCCCTAATTTTTGGATTCTGAAGTTCTTCCTCAAGACTGCTCCTCTGCAGGAGGAGTCTTGAAGAATGAGTCAAGAATATGCACCAACATAATCTGCTGCTGTTTAATTAATTCATATTTGTTAGTCCTGCATTACTGAAAGTCACTAAAAGAGATGCTTAATAGATAAGTATGTTTAATATCCTAAGTGTGCTTTAGAGGAGCCATGGGAGTGATATGTTATTTGTAGCAAGAGAAATGCTGTGGAGCTGCATGAACTGGCCCACAGCAGTAGATATTCCATTTAGCATTTTTAGGTAGCTTTTAAGTAATGCATTTAAAACTGCAGAGGAAATAAAAAGAGAGAGCTGCTTCCCCTACTCCCCAGTCCTGCTCCACCTGCAGGTGACACGTCCTACCTCATTCTCAAGATCATCTGCAAACATTTGCTCCTGCAAAAATAACAAAAAAAAAAAAAAAAATCCCCCCAAAATGATTTTCTCAGTGATGTTCAAGGGGCTCACACACAGTTCATCAGCTACAAATCCACCCAGGTTCTAATGCTCCCCTGCCAGTTTCCCACATCCTAATTCCATATGCTTTCCTTGCTACTTCTGTCAGCACCTGGTGGTTATTTTAGCTTTCCAGCCAGGTATTCTAAGGCTTGGTTTACCTCACTGAGCTGCAGCTGTAACCCACTGATTCTGTCCAGCAGCATCCTCTGCTCCTCCTGCACTTCTCTCATTCGATCTTTCAAATCTTGGTTTTCCAGTTCCAAGTCCTTAAAAGTCAAATATGAAATGAAAAAATATAATGAAAACCCTCCACCCTGCACATATTGGGAAAGGTAAAGACTTTGAACCAACAGTTCTGACAGCCGCTGAAGATTCCAAGCCCTGCCTACCCTTTTGAAAACTGCAGTGACATGGGAATGAGATGGGAAAATTAATGCTGGTTAGTAGAACAATTATGACAGATTATTTTTAGTATGACACAAACATCCATCTCTTGAGAATGTTAAAAAAATTAATCTTCCTGACTTGTGACTGATTTTACTGCAGAGGCAGAAGGTTAAGAGGTAGGAAAGGTTAACACAGGGACACTTGCAACTGTTTATTACACAAAAAAGTGCAATTTTTTCCGGAAAAAACTTCACAGCTCATTTGCATAATTGCCACACTGCACATCATGCAATTAGGTTTTAAATAAACAATCTATGACCTTTGTTGATGGGATCACCAGTGCTCACTTGAGTAGCTCAGCTTGTGTTTAGTGCCTGTGGGAATTCCCAAGGCCCTGGGACTCTCCCCACCCACCTGAGCGTTGGGTTCCTTCTGGAGCAGCTGGGCACTGAGCTCCTCCTGTGCTCCATAGCCTCGGCCCCACTGCTGGGACATGCTGGTGACCTGGCAGGAGAAGAGTCCCTCAGATCCCTGCTGTGCCCTGGGCCCATCCCAGCCTCCCTCCCAGCCTTCCTCCCCAGTTCCCATTCCTACAGGGGTCACCATGACCTCACCCCACACAAATGGGAGCCTTGGCCAAACTCTAATCCTCAAATCCACACCATGGAATAGTTTCCTACCAGAAGCAGCCACACCATCTGATTACAGAGGGGACCTTCTCAGCCACTGATAGAATTCATTCAGAAAATAGTGATGTTGCTCTGTGTCACAGCACAATCCTGACCCCCCTCTCAACACCACAGTGATAAATGGCCTCCGGAGGTACCTTCTGCTCAGCCTGCCCTCTCTTCACGCTGCCTCTTCCTAAAAAAGCACCACAAGAAGAGGAAGTTACAAAAGGCATTTCATTCAGATTCATGGAACAGTGCAACACATTTAACTAATTCGATCCCCTTTCCATCCCGGGGGGGCATTTCAAAAAATAGCTCAGCACACCCCCAAATTAATCAAACATGGAAACATTCACAAGTTTTTCTGTAGAATAAAGGCTATTTATTTCTATAAAATAAAGGCTAAGTAACTCCCTGATCAATACTGTTAAGCCCTTAAAGCATCAGAGCCTGCATTCCCCTTAAAAGCTTTCCTAAAACCAAACAACCCCCAAAAGTGTCTTTCCCCTCCCAAACAGGCAGTTTATGACCTTTGTGGTCAAAGGAGCACAGCTGAACTTTCAAACAGTTCCTGGAGACACAGGAGTAAGGAGACAATTCCACCCAAAGGAAAGTGTTGCCCAGGTTCCTCCTACCTTTGCCGGAGTCCTCAACGGCAGCTTTTATTAAAGCCAAAATGTCAATATTGTCCCCAATTCTGGCATAGTAAGCACAGTCATGCCCAAGGCCATCAGTCAAACCAACATCAGCACCATTCCTGAGCAACACCTCCACGGCATCCTTGCAGCCATATTCACAGCCTAACATTAGGGCAGTCCTGGGATGGGGAGAGAGATGGGATTGAGACCTCCAGGGATCCCACGGAGCATCATTTACTGAGCTAACCCCTGCTACAGCCATGTCTAATCACAGAAACTCCAGCCAAGGCACCTTTCCTCTGTCCAGAGAGGAAACAACTTTCAAAAGTCACTTAGGCAGTGTTTAAATATTTGTGCAAAAGCAAACAACCCCACCATAACAGCAGTATTTCCATGAAAGCAGCACAGCCTTGGAGAGCCACCCAGTGTTTGGAGAACTCCCACAGCTTTGGTTTCCTCTCAGATATAAATCTCAATAGACACAACAAACACCAGTCAAGGAGTTTAGACAAAGTTTGCAGAGGGGGGTGCCTGGGAGCCCTGGCAGTGCTTCCCAAACACTTCCCAACTGCAGGACATGCAATCTGAAGGAGCCAGGCTTTGTCCCATGGCAGCCTCACATCATGGAGGAATTCTCCAAGAAATAAGTGGCAAAAGAAGAAGCTACAAATAGAAATTCCCTCCCCTGACCCCAGGAATAAACACCTCAAGGTCCCTTGGGAGCTCCAACAGATTCAGCACTTCTTGCCAGAGCACCACTTTTGCCATGGCCCATTCTGCACAGTGATCCCAAAGGCTGCTCTGGACAGACAAACCCTCCACCCAACCAAGTGCAGATTCTCTGCTGGCAGCAACAAGCCTGGCACTATTTTGGCTGCCAGCAGGAGCAGTAAAAAGGGCCAGGTTTATCTGCAGTGTGCCAGATCCACCACAGAACTAAACCCCAGGTTCTCTGCCCCCAGATTGAGCACATTTGCTCAGCCAAGGGGCAGCTTTCCTCCCCATGCCAGCAGCATTCCTTACCTGTTCTGCTTGTCCCTGGCATTGACATCTGCCCCCCTGTCGACGAGCAGCTGGCACACCGTGGGGCGACACATCTGAGTGGCCAGCACCAGGGGTGTCCTGCCGTCCTGGGGGACAAGGGACAGGGTGAGGGGAGGGGAGGAGGCAGGGGAAGGCCAGCAGCTCCAGCAGGCTGTGCAGGAGGAGGGGAGGAGCTCCTTACCCCATCCTTGGAGTTGACAGCAGCGCCGTGGTCACACAGCAGCTGGATGCTGGCAGAGCAGTCGGACATGGCTGTGCAGAGCAGGGATGGAGGGAGGGAGGTTAGCTGGGGGAGCAGCTGGGGAAGGAAGCCCCACACACCTCCCTGGGGTATCTGACTCACCAAAATGCCCTCAACTGAGTCACAGCCTGACAAGGCTGCGGGGCTCAGCTCCAGCATCACCCAGAAAAATCAAATGCTGCTGTTTCAGACTCTGCAGCTTAAGGAGGCTGAGAAAACCCAGAGTAAAGGTGTCTAACCTACTCTCAGCCCTGTCCTAAAACTCTGCTCATGATACTTGAAATTTTTACTAGAAAATTCACTCAGAAGATTCTCTCAGACCTACAACCTCCACTAACACTGTTAAGTTTATATTGAGGACAAAAATGTCCTGACAATACAAAACATTCTCTCCTACTACAGTCACCAAATTAAAAGAGAAGAATTCAGCCCATCTGAAAGGAAATCTTTTCATCTACAGTTACCAGCAAAGCAAACCCCTTCACCTGCATCATGAAGAGCAGTTCTTCCCTGGAGATCCACATTCTCTGTTGGACAATTGTACTGTTAAAATAAACAACCCCAGTCAGCCACTAGAATTCAGACTGCATTTAAAACATCAGCTGTTTGAGGTTTGTATTAAAGCAATAAAATGTGATTTAAGGAAAATTATGCAAGTTTGGAGCTTAAAAACACAGTGATAGATATGAAAGAAAGAGCTCTGGGTCTGTGCATTTTAGGGCTCTAAACACAACGACCAAAAGGTGTAAAAGAAAGTTAAGACTGTGCAAAAAAATTGCACAACTCATTAGACTTTCCCAGACAATGGACCATTTATATCTGGATGGAGACATGCAGCAAATAAAAGTTTAAAAGAACCCATTAAAAATTACAAAAAAAAGAATTTTCTTCACGAGGCACAAACTACAACTTGATTTGATTGTCTATGAAAAGATTAGGGAAAAAGATTATTTTCTTTATTTTAGCACTCTTTCAGTCACAACCTGGTATTTAACATGAAAGTCTTTTCCCCGTGACTCATTTTTTAAAAAGAATCAAAATGGTCAGGAAAGAAATCACATATTCCAGTTTTGAATCAGTGTATTTAAAACCACCTTTTCCCCCCTCAATGTAAGAGCTGTAAGAGACAATTTATTTTCAGTACCTGCAAGAGCTTCTGCAAACACAGAGCATGGCCATACTTTGCAGCCAAATGCAGGGCGTTTCTGCCTAAAAACAGAGCAACAGCAGTTCAGGGGTTGGTTGGAATGAACTTCTGATGAATATTCACAGCATTTTAGATCCAACAGCTCCTGTGTGTCAGTGCCCCCAGCTCTGCTCCTTCTGTAAGTGGCATCTCCTGTCTACACCTTTTTTATTTTAGTGAATCTTCAATCAACAATGAGAGGTCATTTCTGAAATTAATCTCTCGATACTGCAGCTGACTCCACACAAGCATTTAAAAAATAAACTCTCACATGAGGGCAGGAGGCTGATTTATCTCTGTAAATTCTCTTGTTTTCAGCTTCACATTAAATCTATTAAATTCTGAGGTAATAATCTGAACATTAGCAACTGTGTTTAACCTTTTCTTTGGTAAGACCTTCCAAAAACTCTGCTATCACACAAGGAAATCTGGAAGGTACAGATGAACTCTGAGTTTCTGAGGCTCAGTTGGGAACACAAACACCTCCCACATCACTCCATTTGAATCCTCACCTCGAGCTCATTTAAACTGCTCTTATCCTGTTGTTCTCAGCCAGAAATGCTGATCTCACCAGTGGGTCTGGAGCATATTATAAACACAATTACTGCAGCACAAACCCACATTCCTCAAGCTCTGCTGCATTCATGAATTCCACGACAGGTCATGACCAGTTTCCTCAAGTCCAGCAACAAGTCACACAAATAATCCATGTTTTGCCAGCTACAGAAAGAAGGAAGAGCTGTCCTGTGGCTCAGTTTAACTCTCTAGCAGAATGAAATCCAGCTGAGAACATTTTCAGGTTGCCTGTGAGGAAACCCACCTGCAGCATCAGTGGCTGTGATATCAACTCCATGCACGAGGATGGTGTTCAAGCAATCCAGGTTTCCCTTTGACGCCACAACATGGAATCTGAAAAAGAGAAAGGATCTTGCTTAGGCACAGCTGGTTTGTACACAAAAATGGCAATATTGGCTAGGAAAGCCAAACCAACAGCTGTGTAAGGAAAGCAACGCAGGGCCAGCTCTGGACAGCATCCAAAGTTAAGGGTTCTGCAGACATTACTTCAAGGAACTAGGCAACTCTCTTGAGAAACAATCATTATTTACCTGGATCACTGAACCAGGTGAAATACCAGTGTGGTTCCAATTCCTCTTTCATATTCAAGCCTGGCAAGAGCAAGTCTTTAAACACTGATCTTCACTTGGAAGTGAAGATTGTTTGAGACTTTCCCATCCCAGCCAGCTGGACTTCCAGTTCAGTAAAGCCATATTTTGGGGAAGTACTACATAGATTTCTGTATTCAAAAAGGCTTCTAGAGCAGCAGGAATAAGATTTCCAGCAGCTTTCCCCCACCATTCTGGAGGTCACTTACGCAGATCTCCCTTCCACATCCAGCTTTGTAGGACTGACCCCCTTCTTGGCCAGGATGGACGAGACCTTCTCCACATCTCCCCTCTCAGCTGCCTTCATTAACCTGTCATCGTACTTGTTCCAGTCTGGGTTCAGCTAGGAGAGACAATTCCACACGTGAGCTGCTGGAGCACCACTGATGAGCCAAGGGCTGAGCCACAATGCAAATGGGACACAACAAATCCAGCTTGGTTACAAACAGCGCTGCACCCACCAGGATCTCTGGAGTTATTTACACAACATCCCTGGGACGTTGCTGCTGGTACTCAATGTACAGAGCGCTGGGACAGCCTGGTTAAGCCACTTTGGTCCTAAAGGAGACATTTAGGATCAAACTTCTTTGGTTTTCCTCATTCTGCTTCAGTTTGCCTTTGCTCAGTTTTCATATTTCAACGACAAATGGATGCACTAAAAATACACTCCAGGCCATGGCTTTTCCTGGCTGTGCCAGACTGTTCAGTGGGTCATAAATTACCTAAGTGCGATATTCAAGGGGAAAACATCTACTGAGCTGCAAAGAAAGAAATTCAAAGTCGATAGTCTTAAACTGCCTGCAACTCCCAAAGCACTGCTGAGGGCAGAGAAAGGACAAGTCAGTTATAAATAGACCACAACCCATTCAGCCCCAGACAGTCATCACCCCCCACTCTTCCCTTGTTTACTTCAAATTTAGAATTTCAGGCCCCAGGCCAAGCCTCCCACCCCAAAATGCAGAGCTTGTTCTCTTCCCTGCCAAACCATCCCTTCTGGGCTCCTCAGGAGCTGGTCTGTGACAGAAACCTCACATCCAAGCTGGACATTGATGACTTGATATTCAAGAAGCTTTTAACAGAAGAACAAGGCTTCCAAAGGAGTATTATACTCAAAATAAGAATGTTATATTCAAATCTAACTCTGCACAGCAAAAGAATTCGCTGGTAAGGGTGAGACACAAGCAGCCTGTGGGTGCATGAAGTTATCTATCACTGTGGGTCAGAACGATTATCACTGAGGTTCCACATCTCAGCATATACACATTAAACCAGGTAACCCCAGCCAGGGTTTAAGTAAAAGAGGAGACACAAAAAAGAACCCAAAACCCACTGCTACCACCTGCATCCACAGGGCTTTGTAAAAAGGAACTGCAGTCATGATCAGAGGAGACAGAGAGGGAATCCCATCAATCCACACAAACATCCTCAAGGGGTGTCAGAGGATGGTGCCAGACTGTTCAGTGGTGCCCAGGATGAAGAGATGGCCAGAAACTAAAACACAAGGACTTCCACCTCAACATGAAGAAGAACTTCTTTCCATGAGGGTGGCAGAGCACTGGAACAGCTGCCCAGGGAGGATGTGGAGTTCTCCCTCTCTGGAGACATCCCAACCCCACCTGGACACGTTCCTGTGTCACCTGCCTGTGCAGGGGGGTGGCCTGGAGGATCTCCAGAGGTTCCTTCCAGCCCTAAGGACTCGAGGTGATTATCTTTACTCCGCTTTCTCACAATAAACAAGATTACAGTAATCATGAAGGCTTAGCAGCAGTTTACCCAGTGCAACACTGCTAGCAGTGACAGGAGTAATAAAAATAGAGCACTAATGAAATTAGCACCAGTGCTGCCTGGCTGAGGTGCAGCACCGACTCATCAATCAACTAACACATCCATTAGCCTAAAAGGCAAGGCAGCCTGGCCTGAGAAGTCACTGCACTGGTGACATCACCAGGGCCATGTCCCTCCCCAGCCTGGCCACGCGGCCCTGCAAAGCCACCTCCTCATGCAAGGCTTAGCTTTTCATGTCAAACACCTCAGAGATTGTGCACACGCATCATCCAGCTCTGTGCTCCCGAAATTCTCCTGGCACCTTCCCATCCTTGCAGGACAGAGGTCTCACCTCGGGCGTTCACACTGGGTTGGGATTGCTGGGTTGTACCTTTGCAGCTGATGCCTGCCAGCACAAACTCACCCAAACCTACAGAAAATCCTCCCAAATCCTCCCCAGCCAGTCCCCCCTCCCATTTCATAAAACTTCTGATTAACAGAAGTATTACTTAAAAAAAGAAACAAACCAACAAATCCATCATCTTCATACTTCTTCCTTTCAGATATAATACTTCAGCAACTTGTATCCATGGCCTGATATACTCAATTTACAGGGGACTGGAGTGACAGGACAAGGGGGAATCCCACTGCCAGAGGGCAGGTTAGATGGGATATTGGGAAGGAATTCCTCCCTGTGAGGGTGGGCAGGCCCTGGCACAGGGTGCCCAGAGAAGCTGTGGCTGCCCCTGGATCCCTGGCAGTGTCCAAGGCCAGGCTGGACAGGACTTGGAGCAACCTGGGATTTTGGAAGGTGTCCCTGCCATGGCAGGGGTGGAATGGATGAGCTTTAAGATCTCTTCCCACCCAAACCATACAATGATTAAATAATTTTACATTTAACAAATGCATTTCACATTTAAGGAAAAATGCTCACAGGAAGAGTTGCTAAGGAGACACAACACTCATTAATTAAACAGCAACTGCTACACCACATTTACACAACCCAAGCTTTCACACTTTTGCAATTGCAAATTACCGCCAGGATATGAAACCTCAGCTCCAGCTCTGAGCCCTGCGATACCTACTGTGTCTCTGGCTGCACAGGAGAACCAACAAATCATGCTGAACTCGCAGCTTGTGCTGCCAGCAGCGATCAGCTCTGTCACATCAGCGATCAGCTCCGTCACATCAGCGATCAGCTCCGTCACATCAGCGAGCTCCCAGAGAGGAACGGCTGCTCTGCACCTCCTGCTCCATCCTTCACTTAGCTCGGCTCCCCCAGGGTGCTCTCCCCATCTTCAGCATCATCTGCAGCCTTCATACCTCTGGGGCAGCTGGCTGGCCGGAGAGCTGCGGTGTGTGCCGGACACACGGACTGGGCGCAGGGAAATAGAGCCCCCAGCCCGAGCATCTTGTAAACAATCCCTGGCCAGTCGCACCAGCCTGATCTATTTTCTGATAAGGCACTACTTGATAGGCAGGCGATAGAAAGCAATAGCTATTAATACATTCCCGGCGTGCCCGTGGCCTGAGTCAGGGTGGCAGTGTGTGAACTCAGGGGACAGGCATGTCCCCGTTGTGCCGCAGACAGGCAAACGCTCATGTGGAATAACAAACACGCTGCTCACATTCGCTGGGCACTGACACGAAGGAAGGTCACACTCGGCACCACTAATAACACACGAGGACTGAAATACTCCCAGGAGTAATTTTTTCCCCGTTCCACCGCACCGCAAAGCTGAAACCAGACTCAGGCTCAGACTTCAGACAGTTACAACTGCGGAGCAGATGGAATGCGTGATCCTATTTTGACAGAAATGTAACCCATTTTAAATTAGAAAACACACATGCCTCTGCTTCAAAAAAATTCTCCTTTTACAGCACTGAAACCCTTTCTGAATAGAACCTGGTTTCAGCTTACTGCTGCTGCCAGTCTGTCTCCCAACATGTGAAACGAGAGGAGTCACAGAGGCTGTGAAAACATGAAATAGACAGCACAATGATTAACAGGAGGGAGATGGAGAGTCCCCTTTCACAAGTTTTAAATTTAAATGGAGATCTCCCAAGTGCCATATTTAGAGGAGTAGGTCAACAAGACAAGCAATGCACTGTTTTGTCTGCAGGAGAGAAACCTGGTCCAGGGCCAGAAAAACCACTTACACGCACCCTGGAGGACACACACGAGAGGCTGCAAATAACCTAATAAACGGATCTTCTCAGCCAAGACTTTTGAAATCACTCACTCAGATTTGGGCAAATTCCCTCTCTCCCAGTAAGGTCTGAACTATCCCCCATCCCCTGCTCTGAGCACCAGCCTTTGCCCCACAGCATCAACATTCCCCAAAGAATGTTCCAAGACCTCTCTGCAATTAGCATCCATGTGACAAAGCCACTCCAAAAAAGTGCAGTGACTGTGTTGTCTTCTGACCAGAACCAAGCCTGTCTCCTCAAGCTAAAAACAGCTTTTTTGTGGGGGGAAATAAATGTACCTCCCAAGTGGCAGCAACAGAAAAGCCCCACTTATCCAAAATCGGTTTGGTGAGAAATGTAGGTAAGACTGTGGATTCCAGGTGTACAATCTTCTCCAAAGTATTCATCCCAAAGGTTTTCCTTGTCTCCATGTGCCTCAGGAGCTGAACTCATCCTGCAGCCCCTTGTGCTGCAGATCCTCCTGAGACAGCCCCGACCACAACATTTAGGATTGCTAAACCACATTGCCCAGCTGCAGTCAGGCACAGAGCAGCTTCAGGAAACAAGCTGCAAACCCCCATGGATGAAATGTACTCCAAGGCAGCCGAATCCAGAGAGCTCCAAGGGTAGAACGGACTGAAATGTGCTCGTGTTGCATTCTCCTAGAGTAACCAAAGGTTGGAGCATCATTCAGACTTCTTTTTCCAAAATTAAGACCAGAAACATCATCAGAGCCCAGCAGTGCAGATCTCTGGAGGTGCATCATCACCCTGCACACCACAGATGCCTGGCCAGTGCTGATATTGCCCATTTTCTGTGAACACAGAACACCTGTTTGCCTAAGCTCAGCCTGCCAGGAATTCTCCCCAACTCCAGGTCTCCAAAGATAAGGCTGAAAGAATTGCACTGTTAACCTCCCCAGTTACTCCTCAAGTGCAGGTAAGCTTTGAGAATCCTCGACACCCTCTGGTTAGAAAAGGTACAACTTCAGAGCATGGAGTAACAGGACAAGGGGGAATGGCCTCCCATGAAAAAAGAGGAGCTTTAGCTTGGTTTGGAGGAAATTCTTCCCTGTGAGGGTGGGCAGGCCCTGGCACAGAGTGCCCAGAGAAGCTGTGGCTGCCCCTGGATCCCTGGAATGTCCAAGGCCAGGCTGGACAGAGCTTGGAGCAGCCTAGGACAGTGGAAGGTGTCCCTGTCATGGCAGGGGTGGCACTGGTTGAGCTCTAAGGTCACCTAACCCTGTTCAGAAATACCAGCTGTACCTCAAAGCAGCTCCTAAGCCCTTCAGACAGCTGGGATAAAGCTGTGAAAGTGAGCCAGCTCCTGTCACCGCAGGGCCAGGCTGATCCTGTCCCCAGCAAAGAACCACAGCCCCTGTAATGCCATTAGTGGGTGACATAAGCGCACAGGAGAGCAGAGAGCTGTGGTGACACTGCCAGCACAGCACAGCTCACACACCTCTCAGTGGCCTTCACAGAGCCCCAGGAGGGCTGGAAGGGAGCTTAAAGCCCATCCATGGGCAGGGACACCTTCCACTGTCCCAGGCTGCTCCAAGCCCCGTCCAACCTGGCCTTGGACACTGCCAGGGATCCAGGGGCAGCCACAGCTTCTCTGGGCACTCTGTGCCAGGGATTTCCTCCCAACATCCAACGTGAAGCTCCTCTTTCAGAGCACAGGGAGCACACACCTCCACCAGGCCACACACTTTGGTTCCCTGCTCTTTCTCCAGAGGGCAGAGTGCATTTCTCATCAAAAGCAGCGTGTGGACAGACACACCCTGCCATGTCAATGGCACAAAGTGACAAACGCTTTTGAAGTACTGTGATTTGTTTGAAAGCTGCACAGAGAAAATGAAATGATTAGATTAGTAAGCCTATTTTTAAAATTGCTCCCTGCAGTGCAGGGACACCTCACTATGACCCAACCCTCCTGCAGATTTTAGCTTACCTCTAGCTGTGCAGAAAAACACTGCACACACCAGGTTAAACCAAACTGGGGCAAGTGCAAACGGCATTTTAAATTTTACAAGCTTCCCAGGATATGTCTGCCTCCACACGTAAATGTTTTGGAGTGTCAGACCGCAGGAGGGAGATGCAGGGTTTAGTCTGTGAAGGGAAAACCAGACACAGGCTGAACACAAGGCTCTTGTTTTACCCAGCACCTTCTGACAGACAGCACTTTGTGTACCACCTCGTTCACTAAAAACCCTTCAAAATAAAAAAGCCATTGAATGCCACAAAGTGGGCAAGGCTTAGTCCAAACACGGATGAAAACCAGCAGTTCCCCCAGGCCTGGTCTGGTTTGGCATAGTGCTGTAAACACTCCTGTCAAAAACTCACCTGAGCAGCTGTGCTGTGCCTGGTGTTTAAACATAGCTGCATCCTGTGTGTCACCAATGCAGGTAACAGTGTCCTAACAAAGAGCTTAAAGCAAAGCTAACAACTAAATCTCATCATGAACATTCCTGATTTTAGCCTATTCTGAAGGCATTTTCCTCCCAAGTCAGCATATCCCATCAAGATCAATTTATTAAGTATCAAGAAACAATTCAAATCTACTTCTAGTTATGTCACATGTCCAAAAATCCTCTCTAAATCACTAAATCCCCACCAAATACCACATTTCCCGTACAGGGAGTGACAGATCCCTCACAGCAGTGCCAGTTTCTCTTTTCCAGGCTGTGCCAGGGGAAAATCCACCAGCAGCAGCCACAAGAGCTCACAGGCTGCACTGGAAGTGTCAAAGGACTCTGCCTGCAGCCCCTGCAGGAGGCAAAGCCTGCTCAGAGAATTAAAAACAGCCCCAGTTTTGTTTCGAAACATCTTTCTTGTGTCTCATGGCTAACACACAACTCCAGAGCACTTAATTGATAAAACAGCCTGAACTCCCAGCCTTGAGGCACAGCCGGACTTGGACAGCAATAGAAGTGCTCCGAGCTGCTGGGGCACTCCGGACACAAAGCAGGGCCTTTGCAGCTGCATTTCCAAACCCTGCTAAGGATGTTTAACAGCAACTGGGGCCAGACTAGCACACCGAAGAACATCACACCCTCGTGCAGCCAGGAGAACAGCACAGCTCCCACCTCCCAGAAAAGGGGAGCCCTGCCAGCCCAGGGGCTGCTGCAGCCTCCTTCATCCCACAGCAGAAATATTTCCCCTTTAAACAGGGAGAGCCAGGAGCAGGGTCAGAGTCCAGCCGCCTGTGCTGCCAGTGGGAGCAGCACAGCTCCAGCCTTCCTGGGACTCCAGGCACTGCATTAGCCGGAATTTCTGAGCTCTCAGGCAAGGCCCCATTGATTTGTGTGCCTCCATTTATTAAAGCATCAGGAATATCAGGGCTGATGAAACCTGACGTGAGTGTTGCATTCAGCACAGGGATCAGCCCCAAGCACACGGGGAAGGGAGCAACAAACCCCAGCCCTGCTCGGTCACCAGTGAGTGAGGAAAACAGGATCAGTGTCAGATGTTCAAGCATGTGCTTGCTAATATGAATATTTAAATACCGACAAAGTACTCCATAAGTTGCTTCTACACAAAAGGTCATATGAACTCCAAGCAGATAAGCACGGAGCTTATCTGTGTAATTATGTCTGCAAATCAGCTCAGGATACTGAACTCCCAGGCTCTCGCTGAACCTCCACTCTTTTACATATTTTTAATTGCTACATTCCAAAGTGATAAAGCATTAAAACTCCTTTCTACGGAGCCTGAAAATTACAATGCACCTGTAAACAGGCTGCACCACGAAGCTTGTGCTGCACCACAAATTGCCCGTTGTGTTTCTTCAGCTTCACCCCAAACATCACACAAACAAGCACTAATTCCACCTAACTACATGCAAATGAATCACAAAGAGATTTTTTTCCAAGAACAAACACATTAGCACGAGCCTGAATAAAGCTTCCTGGAACCAAACATGCTCCAAGGGATAACTCCAGCCAGGCCAGGATTGACATTGGAATATTACAGCGTTGAGGATGGTTGGCTGTGCTGCCTGAAGACAGCACAGCAAAGTCACCTCAGGCTGCCCCAGGGAGGCAGGGACAGGGGACAGAGCTGCTCCAGCCAACAGCAGCAAGGCTGGAAAAATTCTGCTGAGGGCTCAGGGCACTGGGATCAGCCTGGCTGACAAACTGGTCTGTCCTTGCACAGGGCACAGTCAGGACAAACCACCACAAAAATCTCGTCCGTGTACAAACTCTCGTGTGCCCCCAGCAGCACCAGGCTTTTCTTCTGTGAGTGATCTTGACTCTTTAAAGGGTTAAAATTAAGTTATCAAACACCTATTTTCCCTTCACCCCTTCAGTTCCTAACGTGTATGAGACAGCACACTGGGGCTACAAACCACTGCTGACATTTCTGCTGCTGCACATCCAAGAAGGGGTTGCTGATGAATGAGCAAATTGAAGCAGCATCCTTCATTCCCAAAATAAGATGGGTCAGCCCCGAACAGGAGGTGGTACCTGCTCTCCCTGCTGCTGACAGGGCACGAGCAGATGTTTCATGGTGTATTGGGTCACCCCACAAAGCTCCACTCCTCTCCCAGAGGAAAACTCATCCATTTAACAGAGCTGGGCAGCATCCACAGGGAGAGAAGTGTTGACACAACCTTGAACAGGTTCAGCTGTCACTAACTGCACAGCTTGTTCAGATATTAATTTAATAATCACAGCTCATCATACCAGGGCAAGTGCTCAGGTGTCCCTTTGTTCCTTGCACAATGGTTTCCGCTAATTATATGGCAGGTTTGGTTTCTCTTAATTAAACAAAACCCAGCACCACTTTTCCCAGAGGAGAAAGGATTGGTAGGAGTTTTCACATGGTTTTTTATCTGCCCATTCCCACCAGTGCAGGTGATTCCCATCTCCTGCAGGTGCTCCAGGCAGTGCTGCTGGCTCTGTACCGTGGGGATGCCACAGCAGCTCCATCCCACCCCTCGGGAGCAGCTCAGTGGGGCTCCAGCTCTGCTCAAAGCACCACCAGGAACCCTGTGCTTCCCACTAACCCCCTGCCCCTTCCCTAAATTCCAGGCCTCATCGTCACAAGGGACAGCAAGGTGAAAACCCAACCTAAGGAGGTAACACACCTGAGGTTTAACAGAGCCTCTCCCCAGCTGTTTCCCAAGAGCCACAGAAATAAGTAGGCTGGAGTCTGGGCAGTGTGTGCTGCTGCAGTCCCAATGGCATTGATTACATTAATTTTTTATTGGAAATGCTGGTGAGTGAGGCACCTCCTCTGACCTGAAGGCTTCGTGCTCCACAGAACGCCACATCCAGCTTTCCAGCCTGCCCTCCTGCTAATGACAGGCATTTGTCTCACTATGCAGAGCACTGAACAGGCTGCTCAGATGATTTTCCAAGCACCACCAGCCAGCTGGAGTTGGCAAAACCAGGTAATTCCATTTTCAGGCACAGCGCTCTGGAAAACTGGGGAATTGGTAATAACTAATATGGTATTTACTTTCTGCTGCTTTTTGTGGCTTCACTCCATCACAAACCAGGAATAAAGGCATTCCCAACAGATCCCCATCAGAAGGCACACAACTATTACCTTCACCTGGAGGAAAATTTCCAAAAGCAGGCTGGATTAGGTTTCTCTCCTCCCCCCAGGAAATAGCACTGGGTGGGGAGAGGAGAGAGGGATGAAGTTTCTCAAACAGGCCACTCTTGTACACTCCTTTTCAAGCAGGATCTCTAAAGCTGCCGCTGGCAGGATTCCCACCCACTTCCCCTCCTTCCCAGCAGGAGAACACAGACCCGGCTTCATCCCATCAGCTCCCTGCTAACAGCCACCCGTGGGGATGGATTTTTTCCCCCCCAGAGCAGATTAAAAGTTGCTATTTGATGAAACGGTGGAGTGATCACATAACCAAACTACGTAATAAACAGGGGAAATAAGTTTATCATGGACGAAAATCCCTGTTTTAAAAGGATCTTGCTGAAAGCAATTTCCCTCCACATATTTTCGAGTAACTTCAGCTCTTAGAGGCATTAAGACTGCTCAAACCTCCTCTGAAGAGAAGGTTTATTGGAAGGGAAAAATCTCCATGTCTATTTAAAACCAAACACAGGTGCTGTCAGTCTTTGTTGAAACTTAATTATTGGGCTAATTTGAGAATAACAAACAGCTCTAAAGTGCAGGACAACTAATGAACACACAGCAGTGCCAGCCCACACATGACAAATCCGCATAACAACCTCGTGAATCACTGCTGCGCTGTGGATCCTCGGAGCTGTCATCTGCCAGGGAGTTCCGTCAGCACTTTCCAGCAGCTCCAGCTCTTCCCTACGAGCTGCTGTTGTCAGGTAACAGCGCCAGACCCAAGGCAAACGCAGGAGGATTTTGGAGATAGCCAGCATCTCAAAGGACAGCTGATAAAGGCAGTGTCTCACAGTCTCCTCCCTGTCCCGCTATTCCTCGCAGTCAGCGGTGAGTTCAGCCGAGGAGCGCGGCGGTAAGCTCAGCAGTGAGCTCACCGTGGACTCCCGGGGAGGCATTTCCCGAACAGGCACAATTAAAGGTGATTTACCGCACCAATCGATTGCCAAACACAGCTTCCTCCAGTTACAAAAACCTCCTCCCCCAACAAAAGTCATCCGCGGGGATGAATGAAGTAAAAACAAAGACCAAACAAGCCAGTTAAAGCCAGCCTAAATTTTGGAAGCCAGAGAGGAAGGCACAGACAACTGCACCATCACAAAGGTGCATTTCCAGCAGTTCAGCCTCCCCCAGCTCTGCATTCCAGCCTGGATGACCAGCGATCACAGCTGCGGGCTCACCAGCCTCTCCGAAAGCTTTCTAAGCAAATCCTCCTTCCAAAGCGCTCCGGTTTTGCCACATTAGCTCCTAGAGCAGAACCAGCTCCTGTCCCTGCCCTGCACACGGACTGAGCGAGCTGCCAGCCGGGGCTCTGCTCCGCCTCCCCAAGCTTTTTGGGGAAAAAGCGTTAATTTTCCTGGAGGCAGGAAGCAGCAGCGAAGGTTCAGGGAACCTGTTGGGTGTCGGAGCGCAGGAAGAGCCGGGCAGCCGGAGCGAGAGGTCGGGACGGCTCGGGGAATGTCCTCACCGCGCCCCCCTCCCAGCTCCCGAGCCCCTGCC
>VZRM01004163.1:138828-167381 GCA_013397955.1 Grantiella picta
GAGGAGGGGAGGGACTTCCTCGTATTCAATGAGTGCTGCTCGTCGCGGAGCCGCCCGGCCGCCAGGGGGCGCGCTGCTGGAGGGGCAGGGGCGCGCGGCGGGCGGGGCGGCGCTCTGGCCCCGGGCGGCCCCTCAGGGCACCACAGAGAGGGCGGGGCTGGGGCTCCGGAGGGACCGGGATAAGAACCGGGACAAGAACCGGGAAGAGTGCCGGTACAGGTGTGCCTGGCTCTGGGGGAGCCCCGCCTCCGTCCCTCCAAGGACAGAGCTCCCGGTGGCTGAGGAAGAGACTCCGAGCCCTCCCGCCCACCTGCAGCGTGCAGTACAAACCGATGGCCGCCATGCAAACAGCCCCCGTAATAAACACGACATTGGTGCACAAAGGAATGAAGAGGTCACACAGCAGAGCTGGGCACAGGCAGCGTTTCAAGCAACACAATTAAACTCCAGCCTCGCTGTGAGGACTGTCTGAGTTTGAGTTCAGCTCTGCTCATCCCAAGTCTTACTGTCCTCACCCATTATCCTTGCAGCCCCATCACACTGCACTGATGACAGAAGGTTTTAAAACTTATTTGAGACTTATTTAATTACAGCCCATGGGGCTGTGTTTAAGACCTTGCTTATTCGAGCTGGAACAGGGCTGTTTGATCAATGGATCTCTAATATAAGCAGAGCTGGAGGTAAATGTCACTGCATTTTAATCAATCTGGCCCAAACCTGTTCAAACACTTGGATTACTCTATAGGTGGCCTGTTCAGGAGGAAAGAAAATGGTGCCTTTAAATATGAACTCATTTTGTGCACGGCAGGGTGGCTGGGGAGTCCAGCGAGCTCCGAAATGGAAACCTTCCCTGAGCACTCTGACCCCACATCCAGCACAGATCAATCCCACATTTGGGCTCTCTGGAGACACACTGTTCATGCCCCGAATGCCATTTAAAGTTTGTGGTGTTTTTCTCCCTACAGAGCCATGTTTCAGGCACTATTTCGATCCTTTCATTCCCCCATGGAAGCCTCTGCCCTTCCAGAGCACCGGCAGGACTCCAGAGGTGACAGCGCTGGACACTTCTCACTCAGCCGGGCAGCCCCATGCCAGCTCTCCCAGGCCATCAGTCCCTTGGAACCGCTGTTCTCACCACTCCAGCCTGGCACTGCCACCCTGGCACTGCTGGCACAGGCGATCTGACCCTGCCTGGCACCAAGCAAAGCAGCAACACCAGCTGGAAATTGGGGAGATCTGGATTCCTTGGTTCTTTTCTACCCTTGGCAACCAAGTGGTTTCCTTTGGTCATTCCTTCCTATTCCCAATAGCTCTGAAGGTACAAGGTTGGAAAAGCAAACTCCACGAGTGCACCCAAGGTACTGCATGTCAAAGGGCTGTTTGCCCAGGGATGTGCACAAACACGAGGCAGCAATATTCATGTCCATTCAGAAATCCAAGGAAAATCCTCAGCCCTAGCACCAGCAGAACCTGGGGCAGATGAACTGGTTTGAGTTGTTCGGATCAGAACCATTGTCTGCCGAGTTGTCATAGTAAATAGTTGGTTCGTTAAAAATAGACTTTTATTGCCAAAAGTTTCAGCTTTACAAAAATATTATTGGATTCTCAGGATCAAGCTAACAGCAGTAGCTTTCCCCTTTTCCCACCAAATCTGTGCTGTTTGAAGGAAGCACCTTCTGAGTCATTCCAGTACAAGGGAAAGCAGAATCTTAAAAATAACTCCTTGCTGTCGAGTTAGTGCCGAGAAGCTGCACAGAGCAGTTCCAAGTGCTCGGCCAGTTCCGGCGCCGTTCCCTATCCCCAGATAATCACACACATCCACACGTTACCCCAGCCAGCTCTGCTCTGCCGAGGGCTCAGCAGATGCTGCACTGAGAGGATGGCATCTGCCTTGCGATCCAGCTCCGTCCCGCTGGAGTCGATGCCAGGGGAAGCGTGTCCCAGGCACAGCACGGTGCTCACTGGCCAGATCTGTGCAGGGCAGAGCCTTCAGCCAGAGCAGCTGGAGCACAGCCTTCCCGTTTTTTCCCTGCTGTCAAAGCAGGAAGTTCCCTATCTGAACACCATCTCCCAGCCCGATGTGTCAGCACCAGAACAAGATATTTCACGTTGAATTACTGGAGCCTGACTTGTCAGTGTGAGTGGCATCCCTGGGAGCCCAGCTAACCGACCTTACCTCCCAGTCCCCAGGCCAAGCCAGGCCATTCCAGTGCAGTCCGGACAGATTCCATGTCTGGCCCTTCCCTGACCACACTGCCAGAGCTATTCCCTCATTCTGGACACTTGTACAGGCTTTTTCTCCAGACTTCTCACTTCACTCTTCAGATTAATTCAGGCTGCTGCTATTAAGATTCTTGGCACGTAGTTCCCACTACATCACCCCTCTGCACATCCCATCCCCTCTCTGTCTGTTAGCTAGATGACATATCATGGAATCATAAAATCCTGGAGCTTTGGGTTAGAAGGGACCTTAAAACCCATCCAGTTCCAGCCCTTGCCATGGGCAGGGACACCTTCCACAGACCAGGTTTCTCCAAGCCCTATTTTTGTTCCTGGTCCCTGTTTTTGTTCTGCTCTCGCCATCACTCCATTCCTGGTTCTTGGCTCCTGTCCCTCATTGTCTGGCCAGACATTCTCCCAGCTCTCTTGGAAGTGAGACGAGCTGGGACAAGCCAGCCTGCTGTGGTTTGTGTTCCCAGTGCGTGGGCACCAAGAGCAGAGCACAACCTGAGGCTGGTGAGATAAGGACACTTCATGCTTTCCAAAGTGAAATCTGGAGCTCTCGCTGGAGATTTGTTCCCCGCTCTCCCCAGCTCCATGATTTCTCCATCTGTGATTTTACCCTTCAAAGCACAGGTTTCCTTGGAGCAGTGGCTGACACTGCACATCTCTGTGCACTGACTCAGGGCTTGGTGGATGTTGTGGCTCAGCAGTTCCGTGAGCAGGGAAGCTGTGTCTGCAGGGCCGCCGGGAGCTGCAGGCATGGCTGCCTGCACTGACACACACTTAGTGCCATCCCAGTGACCAGGGCTGGCGGCTGGGCTCTGCGAGCAGCTTATGCAGCTCCCAAACCATCACCCTGTGTCTGCTCAAATGGCTCATTTTTGTGACAACCTTCGCTTACAGCAGCACAACAAAGGGGAGATTTATCCCGACAATGTTTGCCTGATAAGTGCCAAGTTAATGGCACACGAAATGGGCTGGCTGGTCCTCTGCAGGCCTGGGATCTAATTAATCTCTGGCAAGTCCCCCTAAAATAGAAGCAGTGTTGGCTTGCACATGTAGCAGTCGAGACTAACTAATTGGAGCCAAACTGTACAGCGAGGCAGGAGGAAGGAATTGCTGCAGCACGACAGGATTTCCAGAGTTACATTGCCAGAGCCTGCCTTTCTGCTCCATTGGAGGAGCATTTGTGCCATTCTCTTACCCTGGTCAGAGCTCAGAAAGCTTTTGAATCAGAGTCACAAAAGCACCGAGCCAGGTAGTCACACACTCCACAAAATGAGGTGGTACCGTTGGAGTGGGTGAGGCCCATTTCCATGGGGATGTGACTCTGGCACCTCCACCTGCACTCACTGACATCTTCCTGCAGCCACAGAGGAGCTGGACAAACCATGGCAGCATCTGTCCTCAGAAAGAGTCTCAACAAGCTCTGGTCCTCTGCAGTTTCACACAACAGAGAAGCAGGTCGGAAGTGGAATATATTCCACTTCTCCAGGGGGTTCATTTATCAATCAATTTGTAACGGGACATAAAAATCAAAGCCCAGCATGACTGAAAGGGAAACACGCTCTTGGCTTTCTATTTCCACCTGGGTCATTAAATTACCCAGCCACCTCCTGCATCACTTGCTGCCTTAATCATCCGGATAAATTAATCCCCATGCTAGGCACACACATGGAGGAGGATATAATTTTATCTCCCTTTGCTCTTGAGTCCAGGAAGAGTCCCAGACTCCAATGCAAGGATAGAGTGGGGCCTTGCTCCCATGGGGTGTGAGACACCCTGCAGGGTGCAGTGTCCCTGGCAGGGCACAAGGCTCCATCTGATGTCCCTCGGAGCTGGGTGTCAGGGTCACAGCAGGCATTTCAGGGGAGCAGTGATGGCCACAGGGACGCTGCTGCATGGGGAGGGGACACTGCCCCAGGGACGTACAGACAAGCAGTGGGAGGGTTTAACAAGACATAGCCAAAGCAATCTGGTGTCCAAGCTCTACAGAGTCATGGCATTATAGAACTGTTAAGGCTGGAAAAGATCTCTAAGGTCATCAAGTCCAGCTGTCAACCCAGCACCACCAGTATGCTCAGCACTAAACCTTGTCCTCAAGTGTCAAATCCATGTGCTTTTTTGAACACCTCCAGAGAAGGTGATCACACTACTTCCCTGGGCAGCCTCTTCTAAAGCTTGATAATCCTTTCAGCGAAGAAGTTTTTCTTAATATCTTACCTAAAACTCTCCTGGCACAACTTGAGATTGTTAGTTCTTGTCCTGTGGGTCGTTCCCTGGGAGAAAAGCCCAACCCCACATCACTACAACCTCCTTTCTTCTTACTCCTTTCACCCCCATTTTGCTCTGGTTTCCAAGAGAGGGAGGAGGAAGAGAACATGTTTAGACGGCAACCTGCGCTCAGCAGTGTTTGCACACTGAGCTCTGAACCTGGCCTGAGGCCGAGCTCGGGAAAAACAAAGCGTGTGCCAACCTCTCGGGAGCCGAGCGCGACGAGTGCCCGGTGCCAGCTTGGCTGCTCTCCCTCGCTCCTCGCGGCTACTCCAGAGCGGTGCCCGACAGGCACAGGGAAAGCTCACCCTGCGCACGGAGCTGTGCCCAGACCGTGCCTGGCAGGAGCTTCTGGAGAACTGCTGTGCACAGCCAAAGGGCAGCGCTGGGAATGGGAACAGGTGGGATAAGGCTTTCCAAAGCTGTATGTCAGGTCACAAGTGGGTGTAGAAACCAGGGCTGCTGCCTGCTGCCAAGGCAACCAACAGAACAGGCTGTCCTGAGGATTCATTACCGATTAAAACACACCCCAAAAGAAGAAAACGCCCCAAAGGAAGGGAATCTGTTTTGGCAGCAAGAAAGGGTAAAGTTCAGGTTGTGGATGAAGACTAAAAACAGTGCTTCAGTTTTCCTCAACTCACACATGCTTTCAGGGAAGTGGTGAATTTAATTTTCTTTAATGCAGTAAACTCTTGTTCCAGATGCAAGGAGGAGGTTTTGGAATGCCACTGGCGAAGATGTACAGTGAAGGCATCTTATCTTGGGGCTCCAAGCCTTGCTGAGAGAAAGCAAATACACTCTCAGAGAAGTGGAATTGTGCTGAGGCACAGAGACACAGCCAGCAAACCTGGGTTCACTGTGGTCACAGCATCTGTGTGATAAATGATGTTAATTAAGCAGCACATTTTGGCAAGTGCAAGGGAGCTGAATTCCCGAGTGAACCAAAGGCAGCATGTCCCACACAGACCGAACTGTGTCACATGTGCTGTGGTCCTACCCGAGGGTGGGAAGTAGAATTAGAAACAGAAGTGGGTGCGAGGGACATACCAAAAATTTCTCACATTCCCATCAGGACGTTATTGCCAATAGGTTCTGGTTCCCCACACCTCAAACAGAAGTGGGGTTTACTGCTGCCTTGGCTTGTCAGCAGGAGCAGGCAGGAGTTTCAATGGGATGATGCAACTCCTGAAACACAGGAGCAAAGGGGACGTTGGACCAGGACTCCCAGGGCTGCACCAAGGGACAGAGCAATGGCAGGAGAAACCCTGATTTTTCCTGGACTGATCTGATTCCAGAGATAAAGCCTTACCATGACTATGGTAAATGGCAGGACAGACAAACAGAAGGGATAAGGAGAAGCGATAAGGAGCCAAAGGAATGTAAAGATCAAAAGGAACTGAACCAGAGCTGAATGCCTTCCTGCACAGAGCAGTCTGGCCAGGGAGTGACCATGCTCTGGTTTAACTGTTTCATTTGCAGCAAAAGAGAGAGAAAAACGCATCTGTGTGGGACCACAGCATGCAAATCCATCAGAGCACTGGCAGAGCTGCAGACAGATCTTCAGAGAGACAATGCTCTGTCTGTGGGGAGCCAGCCCAGCTCAGAGGAAAACATCTCAAATAGCTGCTGTCATCAGCACATCTCCTCCATCCTCATGGATGGGCTGGCTGGCTGCACTGGAAACCAGAGCTCCCAGGCAACCACGGTGCACTTTCCAAAGCTTTAGAGTCAGTAGCAAAAGCAAAGCCCTTCCTAAGCTTCTTATCCCTGTGTGTGTGTGATGGCTGGGGTTGGACCATCAACAGCTCAGAGCCTTGTTTAAGCCCTAATGGATCAACAGTGAAACTGGAACCCCTTGACCTTCAGTAGCTCCTTCACCCTCTGTCTCTTCTTGGGAACTCCTGTCAGCACCGGAGAGAACCTGGATTCATTTTTAGGTTGATGAGGAGCAAAGCAAGCAGGGTCCCAGGTTAGCAACCATCCAGGTATGCAGGATTTGCAGTGTAATAATAATAGCAACTCCAGCATCTCCCACAGTAATCCCAACCAGCAGCATCTCCTGAAGACAGAGAAACCTCACACAGCTCCCCTAGCCTCGCAAATTAGCTCCATTATCTCGGCTGTGCCTTCCCTGCTCTCCATCTGCTCTGAGCAGTGGGAAACCAGTGGGGTTTGAATTCCTGCCTACTCTGAGCAGCTGAACCTGCAGCAGCCAAACCCACACAGGCTCACAGAACAGAGCTGCAGCACAGGAAGAGGAGAGGCTGTGGCATGAACAACCCCAGGGTAGCACAGGAGAACAGGGTGACCTGAGGCTGGCACACGACTGTCACTCCTACCAGTTACTGCAGCCTCGAGTTCATGGTACTCCTGCAAAATAAATCCTGTGTCTGCTGTTACTGCTCTCTCTTGGATGCTGGCCGATGGCAAACGGGGCCTGAATTTCCTGTGAATGGGATTCAGTTCTGGAAAGGAGCTCCAGCTCCTGCTAGGCAGCAATCTGTGCACAAATCCGGGAGCTGATCTTGCTGCAGAGCAGAGGCCCCAGCCCTTGGAGCAGCCCTGGAAGAAGGGGCAGGCACACTGTGTCCTAATTCCACTGGCACCCCACAGCTTGCTGGACAAAGCCGCGAGGCTGCCCGAAATACCTGCTGGATGGGTTCAGCAGCTGGGAAACCTGAGCCGGCTCCCTGCGGATCTGTGCTGCCAGAACTATTCAAGGATGGCTTTTCTCAAAGTCTTGTCATTTCAAGAGTAGGGAAAAAATACCCGTGGGTCAGAGCACCCAAACAGACTGGGAACCTCTCCGGGAGTGTTTTGCTGTGCTGTTTTGGTGTGGTGAGTGTCTGGATCAGACACCAGGCACTGTGCCAACATCAGCCCCTCCAGCGCCGCCGGGATGGCGTATCTGCCCCAAAACATCCACCTGGGAATGCTTCCCACTCCATCGATAAAATAACCTCTGTCCTGCAGCAGACCAGCTTCCACACTCAAATCCCACCTTGCATCCAGCCTGGGATGCATTCCAGAGTTGTCTCTGCTGCAAGAGACTCTCAAACAATCAGCTGTATGGCAGAGATCACAGCGTGTGTGATCACACAGCTTTGCTCTCTCTCATCCCCTGCAGGGCCCAGCAGCCATCCAGGAGTGTGCAAGTGGGGGAAGAGGCACAGCCAAATCCAAACCAATTCCAGTTCTGCTGGACTGGGGTGAACTCTGCCCTGTGCCACACTCCACAGCTCCCACGTCCTCCTGCATTTCCAGCTCGAATAAGAACACAGGATCACAGAATCCCAGACTGGTTTGGGTTGGGAGGGACCTTCAGGCTCTGGGAAGTCATTCCCCTTTGTCCTGTCCCTCCAGGCCCTTGTCCCAGGTTTCTCTCCAGGTCTTTTGGAGCCCCTTTAGGCACTGGAAAGGGCTCTAAGATCTTCCTGGAGCCTTCTCCTCTCCAGGCTGAACACCCCCAGCTCTCTCAGCCTGGCTCCTTAGGGGAAGAACAGGAGGAACCTGAGTTACTTCAGAAATATTAACTCTGAAAACCTGGTAAACAAGGGCCAGGATAAAGCAAGCAGGAAAAGCACTGAAAACAGGGAGTGAACAGTCAAACACAAGGTAATATTTAGTGTTAAAACCCAAAAGCTCAGGAGATAATGTTCAGGCATGAAAAACCAAAACCCCAAGAAATGTCCTTTCAGAGTCCCCTCAGCTGCCCAGCCTGGCTGTGTCCCCTGCAGCCCCACTTGGTCACCACCACTCTGTGACACTTCTCCCTGGCAGTGCAGCGCTGGGAGCAGCATGGGCAGGGATGTTTGTGCTCACACTAATGAGCTGCTGCTTTGCTGTGTCCTCAGCAAGCGTTCCAGGCTGCTGCACACTCCGCATGCTGGTCACAGCTGCTCTGCACTTGGACATTCTGGTGTTCGCACCGACAAGGGAAAGAAAATTACTTGTATTTTAAATAACAGTTTAAACCCTGGAGCACGAGACCCAAACATCGGGGAGGAGAGCCTGTTGCCAAGACACCCTAATCCCAGCCTTTTCCTTCTCTGTGTTTAGCAATCCTGCTAATGGAATTTGGAATAATACAGCTAATGCTGATTAACATTTCCATGTTAGTTATTTCACGTAATCTTTTCTCCAGCTGTGGCAGAGCCTAGTGATGCACCATTTATCCTTGTTCAGTCTCTGCTTCCCGAGCTCTTCCCAACCAAACGACTGGCAATGAAAGGCTACTGTGTTTAGCTGCTCCTAATAATGGCTTAACACAGGAATTGTGTTTTTTCCCTCTAAACCTCCACCTGCATAACGAAACAGTGATTGCAGGCTGATCCTGGGGTGGGAACAGGGCTGGTTGGGAGGCAGCAGCACAGACACGACTGAATTGGACATTTCCGTGATGGAGCACTGGTAACCGCCAGCCCAGAAATAATCCAGGTAATTTTACACCTGCACTCATTCTTCCCTGCAGGAATTCAGCACCAGAGACCAGTGCCTAAAATTAGGGCAGGTTACAGACATGATCCTTAACATGTTAAAAGTAGAAACAAGCCAATGGGTGCAGTGCTCTCCTCCCATGGCTCCAGCTGCTTTCCACTTGGGTCACAGGAACCTACCAGACACCACTCGGGCATCAGCCAGCTTTGGTTACAGGGCCCTGGCTGGGGCAGCCCGCGGCTGGCACACACAGGGCAGGAGGTGCTGGGGTGGCACCTGAAGGTGCCCTGACTCTGCAGGTCAACCACCGAAACTTCAGTCACCTCTGTCACACCCGGCTGTGCTGGGCAGACCTGCCGTGCTCCTGCCACAGCTCCAGCCAGCCTGGCACTGCCCCAGCCTCTGGCACTGTCCCAGGCTTGGGGATGCAGGAGCTGAGTGTGGCCCAGCAGAGGTGACAGAGTCCCCAGGCCAGCCACTGACAGCTCTCTGTGACGAGAGCTCTCCATCCGACTGCACCTTCTCCTTCCAGCACCAGCCCGCTCCACCTCCCCTACCTCACCTCTGTCTGCCTTGGATTTTCCTGCTCCTGGGGTACTGAGCCTATCTCCTCAGGGATGCTCAGGCACCAGTTTGGCATTATTGTGGCATAACTGTTTTTCCCTTATTAAAAAAACAACCGAAACCTCACTTTGTGACACACCGGTTGTTAAGCAAAATTAATTTTTCTGTATCATTAATACTCCCAGGGTGGAAAAATAAATATCATGGCCACGGACATGTATGACTGCATCTGTTTGCAAGATACAATCAGAGCCCACTGTGATGTTGACTTTCTGGAGGGCCCAGCGTTTTCTTCGCCCGGGGAAGGTGAGGCAGCAGCTGCCGCACAGGTTCAGCTGGGGCAGAGACACTTCAGAACAAATCGGGAGCAGCTTCTGCTCTGAAACTTCGTGAGACAAAAGATCACGAGCAGCTCCTCCCCGGCCGCTCCCAAGCGCTAATTGCTGAGCCGCTGGACCAAGAAACACGCGAGGATGGCCCGGGCCAGTAATTATCCCTCTCCTCCTCCTCCTCGGAGCATCACCTCCATCCGCGGCCGGGTTCAAGCGCAGGCTTGGCGGTGTCGAGGTCAGTGCTCCCCGGGCAGGTTTGGGTGTGGTGCGATACCTGCCCTGGGCCGGGCTGGCAGCAGGGCCAGGCTGTCGGGGCTGCCAGCGGCAGGAGGAGCTCGGCCAGCCCTGCGTTCCTCGCTCCCGGCATCACTCATGGACTGAGCAACCCACGGAGCGAGCAGGGCAAACCAGCACAGCCCAGTCCCTGCCGTGCGGCTCTCCTGTTCTGTCCCGCTGTCCCTCGGATGTCAGCGGGCACTGGAGCAGCAGTGGTGGGCAGCGAGAGCGCCAGGAAGCTGCCTGGCTGCTGGACAGGATCCGCAGGTCCTGGGAGAGGAAGGGCTAACCTGTCCCTTAAGCACGGAGCATCCTCTCAGTCCGGGTAGGGGACAGGGATCGGAGCATCCTGTCAGTCCGGGGAGGGCACAGCTCTTTCGGTGCCAGCTCGGAGCCCCGGCATGTCGCCCAGCCCTGATAAGGCCAGCATGGCTGTGGGACTGGCGGGATGATGCTGATGCCGTTTCCATGGAGAGCTCGATAGAGAGCAGAAGAGATGGAGAACGGTGGGAGTTCCATTAGTGCCATTCCGAGCACTGGATAACGAATCCCTCCTGCTCGTACGGGAAGGCGACGCCGGGTTTCCACTCCCCACCCAATTCAGAAACAAAAGCAGCGATTGCGGCAGCGGCAGCGTCCGTCTGCTAGTGCGCCCACAGCTCCGCAGGGAGGTTGTCCCGAGCCAGCACACACCCGGCTGGCCTCTGGAAAAGTCACTTCCCTCTTTCCTCGGGGTGTGCCCGCCGGCTGTCGCAGCGCCGGGAGCCAGGCAGGTGCTCCGCGGGATCTCCCGACAAGGCTTCCCAGGTTCAGGTGTGCCCGAACCACACCTGAGAGCCACGGAGCAACAGCTCCTGTGCCGCAGTGGGGCAACACCCCCGGGAAACAGCAGGGAGGAGCAAGTGGGAATAGGGACACATTTCATCCCAGACTCCTGGTGCTCCCGAGGAGCAGGACTCCAGTCTTGCTGCAGGACGAGAACCATGGGCTCAACGATGACAGTGACAGTGGCCAGCAGTAACAAATGCAGCAACAAGCCACGTTTTCAGAAGGAAGAACTTTGGGGTAAAATATTTTTTTGTCGCACAATGTTTCCAAATTTAAAAAACAAAGCTAAGAACTCCCCAAACTTTCTAAAATGTTGGAGTCATGCAGCAGCAGGGTCCCCAAGGGGACACACGGCTCCTGGCAGCCCCTGGCACACCCTGCTCATGGCCCAGGGCAGCCCAGAAAGCTGCTTTACTCCCAGAGAAGCTGATTACAGCTCCCTGACACCCAGGAAGGCCACGCAGGCAGCAGAACCCTCGGTGGGCTGGAGGCTTTGGTGCTGTGTTTGCTGCAGGGGCACCAGTGGGTCCTTGGGGTCATGGGCTGGGGGAGCATCCTCTGCAGTGCTCCCTGTATCTCTCTACCCTTCATCTCATTAATTCCAGTTATTAATCAACATGAGTGAGTAGGGCAAGGCCTTGGCATAATCCCAGCATGGCATTAGAATGTGTGGAAAGCCTGGTAAGCACATGCCTACTGCAGGTAGCAGGGAGCCCCATGGAGCCCTAATGTGCTTTGGGACCCATTAGCTCCTTATCCCCTGGAATAAGCTCCTTATCTTTTGCAGGGAGCTCCAGAACCCCCAGCAGCTCCGCCAGCCCCAGCTGCTTCCCTCGGCCGTGTTGGGGCTCAGCCCCCTCCCTGTGACCTAGCCAGCCCCATGGCCACACACAGTGCTACTGTGTGATGTCTGCATGCCCAGCACAGAGCCCTGGGCAGGGCACAGCTGCCCTGGCACACCCCAAAGCACACGGACATGGCACATGCAGGACACAGCCAGGACAGCAGGGACGTGGCTGTGGGGGGCACTCACCTGTGGGGATGCCATGGCTGAGCTCGGGCAGTGCCACAGCGATCGCTCTGTTCCCTCCTCGCCTCTCGCAGCCGTTCTGTGGAGCTGAGGCAGCCGAGCTCAGGGCAGGGACTGGTCCTGGGGATGGAGGAGCTCTGGGATCGCATCTGGCAGGCTCGAAAGGGCAGCAGGAAAACAGGGCGAGGATGGACCCAGCCCTCCGCACCCCGTGGCACAGGAAATCACCCTCACAGTGCAGCAAAGGAAGGAAAAAGGCCACACAGTGCATGGGGCAGGAAGGATGCACGGCTGAAACACCGGGAAAGGCACAGCTGGAACCCCGGGAACAGCATGGCACCACCCTAGCACCAGGGTCACCCTGACAGGGACAGCTCATTATCACTGCTCCCCATGATCACCTCACACAATCATTTTCCAGGTGTAAAAGCAGGTTTTCCAGGAAGGAACTCAGCCAGCTGAGCTCTCCTGGCTCTGTCACACCGTGCTGTGCCAGGGACTCCACTTGCAAGAGCCTCCCTTCCTGGGCACATGGCTTGGCCTCCAGCACTTCATCCTTGCAAAGATTTAACTTCCTTCTCTACACACACTGCCAGGTGAGCTCTCCTGGGAACCTTGGTTTTCCAGCAGGACCCCAGGGATGATCCCATGTAAAACAGAATCCCCAGAGGATCCATACAGGCCTTGGTACAAATGCTGTCTGTGAACACCACTGACAGCAAAAGGCTGTTTTCACTCTTGGGGCACTTGGCAAAGGATAAATCCATTGTTCAGATTGGAACATGATCCTGGCTCGGGTAATGGCCAGGATAAATAATGAGCAGTAGCTAATTAACAATGCTGAGACGAGCAGACAGTGATTGGAACAGCACCAGGAGCCAGAGGAGCACCCACCTTCCCACACGGGCTCAGCCTGGAGCTGGGCAGGGAACCCACAGTCCTCCCTTCCCTCCTCCCTGCCTGCCCTGAACAGAATTCCTAATAGGAACCGCCTGGGAAGTGCCACAGCTGCTCCCAGCCCTGCCTCAGTTTCCACGGCAACTTCCCCTCACCCCGTTGCTCAATATTGTTCTTTTTCCATGTAACAGCAGATCCTGCTGCTCTTTCTAACAGCTCCTTATCCAACCAGACCATCCCAGCCCCACACCCTCTGGGGGTTGTGCTCGGGACAGGAGGGCACCGGGGCAGGGTGGGACACGAGCCTGCTGGATTCCTGTCCAGGGAATGTGCTCACATCTTCCCCCAGCAGCTGCTGGGAGGGCAGGATGGGTCCCAAATCCCTGGATTCTGTGGATTCTCTGATGTTACCGAAAAACCTGGTATTTTGCCTGCAAAGAGCAGCTCCTCAGAGCCCAGCCAAGCCATGCAATGCCTCTAAGAGATCCAAACCCCTCATTCCTTGGAGGAGCCAGGCCAGGACACTCACACGGCAGCGACTGATGCAAACACAAACATTAGAAACCACATTTGAAATTAAAAAAAGTTTATTTGCAGATCTGTAAAACAGCTCTGTGAAAGACCAAAATTTCCAAACACTCTAAGATGAGAATGCATCTTCCTATGGTTAGAATATAAAAAAAGTCACAGTCCTTCAACTACCCCAAGAAAAGCAGACATTTATGAACCAAACATTGAACTTCCAACACCAAAAAGTCACTGGGGTGAGTGAGACAGTCAATAGCACCAACACAGGTGACACAGCCCTCGTGGGTCTGCCATTACTATGGAATAAAGCAGGTTAGTGAGGCCAAACCTCCGGGGAGAGCAGCCCTACGAGCACTGAGTTCAGACAATGACACAGCAGAACACATTCCTCTACATCCCAGCGATGCAAACACCAAGCCAGAAACACCACAGAGCTCCCGGGAGCTCCAAGCCTCCACTTCGGGACAAGAAATTCCACTGGAGAACAAGAAATCTTCCCAACTTACATGGCAGTTCCATTTCACACACACAACTTTATTCACTTTATGTCGATAGGAGCTGTGTGACGGGGACGTGAAGGACAGGATGCAGAAGTGGACAGTGGTGCAGGATCCAACCTTGCTCCATGGAAAAGTGGGATTACACCGCTTTCCGGTGGTACTCCGGAGGGGCCACCTCATAGTCACTGGCACTGAACAATGCAGAGGAATTCTTTGCTAAATACCTACAAAAATAGCAAAAATGTTCCGTTACAGCCAGAGCTCTTCAGCACCTGCATTTCCCTCAGACTGCCCAGGGCTATCTCAAGGCAGCTCTTCCCTGACAGGCTGATCCCTGTCAAGCTCTGCTGCAGAGCCATCCTGGATTTACTGAGGGTTTTCTTTCAACTTCCAATAGCTCCTAATAACAGAATCATGGAATTTTGGGTTTGGGTTGGAAGGGACCTTAAAGCTCACCTCATTTCACATTAAAGTGTTTTATTATTAGCAGGATGTTTTCCTCCTAAACGTCCCATGGCTACAGGGTACCACAGCACACTAAAGCCCCAATGACAGTCTGTCCCAGAAATAACATTCCTAAAGTTCATCAGTTTTTAAACATTTGCTCAATTGTTGTTGAGTAACTGTTGTGTAATTTAATAGCTTGCTGGAATTATCATCCGCTTTTTTTAGCGGCTATAAATAAATGTTGAAGCATTTATTTTGCAACGAGGAGCAGATGGGACAGGGTAGCAGTGCAGTTGAACAGAACCAGAGAAGTGGATTCTGAGAGGCTACACTAATTCTGGGGGAAGATCCCACAGACAGGCCCCGACTGTACAATTCACTGACAAGTGCAGCCTCACAGCAGCCTGAGCTCCC
The DNA here is from genome assembly GCA_013397955.1 of Grantiella picta. NCBI lineage: Eukaryota > Metazoa > Chordata > Aves > Passeriformes > Meliphagidae > Grantiella > Grantiella picta. Next base: position 153,579 of record VZRM01004163.1, read on the forward strand.
TGAACTTTCTCTTTCTTGCTGGAAGACTTTACAAGTACTCACTTTAAGAAGTCATGCAAGTAGTTTAAGAGCAAAGCCAGACTCTTCTCGTCCAGGGGCGTGTAGGCCAGCATGGCTCCGATCCGCACTGCTCCAAAGGAAGGACACTTGTCACAAACACTGCTTCAAGTGCTTCTTTAGCTCCACAACTTCACAGCAGCACAGAAAAGCAGCCCAGGAATCTATTCCAGTATATACAAGCCCACCTAAACCAACCAGACTTAAAAACCCCTTCCATAGCAAATCCCCCAAGGCTCTGAGCCTTTTGGATACACGGATGAGAGAATGAACCCCCACTGCAGAGCTGCCTGTCACAGACTCGAGAGGCAAAGAAGCACTTAAATCCTCCCTGTGCTCCTCCTCCCCCTGTGCAGGTGGCACTCACCAAAGAGCCTCAGGAGGTGTGGGGCTCCATACACCTGGGACATGGGTGCATCGGGGTGATCTGCTAGGATCTCGGCGTACTGCGGCCTCTCGAACTTGTAGAGCAGCTGAGTGCCCAGCATGACGTTGAAATACTCCTTAATCCCAGCCACCACCTCGTTGACAGCATATTCCCTGGGGACAGAGAGCTCTGCAAGGCCTGCTCCAAGGACTGCAGGACAAGGCTTGGCTTGGGGACACCACCAACATCGGAGGGCCTTTCAGAGGTGCTCAGATCTTGCAAGGAAATTTGTCTGGGGAGCTCAAAATCTAGAGCCACAGGCAGCTATGCAATTCCAGACCTCCCTGGAAAATGGGCTGCTGCTCTGAACTGGGCCAGGATTTAGGCAAACTGAGAACAGCAGTTTTCAGTCATCCTCTGCAAGAAAGGGACTCTGGGAGTGGCCCTTCTGAAGCACTGGGGACATTCAGCAGCTTTCCTGGTGTCAACAAAGCTCATCCCAGCTCACAGCATGTTCAAAGGACAACGCTGGAGTAATAGCACTGCACAGAGGGACAGTCCCCCAATATCTGAGACGCCTGCTGCCTTCCTCCCAGGCCTCTCCTGCCAGATTCACAGGCCTCCAACCTCACCCTGCCTGCACAGAACTGGCAGTGCCACTGAGAAGCACAACCCTGACCCCACCCGGGAACAAATTTAGAACAGGCATCAGGACAATTACATCAAAGGAGGTTAAAACACCCTGACAAGTCAGTAATCTGCTTCCTCTTGAATGGAAGAAAATTACTTCCCCTTTCTGTTCTCCCTTTCAAACAGGAAAGTTTCCTGCAGAGTAAGCACACCTTGTTTTGCTCAAGGCTGTTTGCTGGGGTAATTACAAACAATAATTAGCTTTGCCCATCTGAGTATTTACAAGTTCTTGCGCACCTCCCTGGCCCTGGGCCTGAGCCTGTGAGGGAGCCCAGGGGCACTGAGCTCAGCCCACACAGCTTTTCTGGGAAGTTTGTATCAGCTTCCTTCAGAAAATGGCTTAAGGAAAGTGGGGAAGCAGCAATCATATCCAGAAAGCAGAACTGCAGTCTGGAATGACTCCCTCAGAATTTTTGAACACCTCCATCACCTTGGGCTTGGAAAAGAACACAGGATATGGGGCTGGGCTGGGTTTCACAACCTTTTTCCATTTTCCATGGAATCCAAGTCCAACAAAGCCAAGGAAGTGCTGAAGGCTGGCAGTGACCACTACTCACTTGTTATCAGTATTTCCTCGCGATTTTTTGTAGTTTGCATAATCCTCTAAAATGGAGTCCACATTCTTCTTGGCAGGGAGGTAGAAGAGCTACAAAAGTAAAACAGAACAAATACAAGTCTGTCTTGTTTTTGCAGACATTTATATCTGGAAGCTGAATTAAAACCAGTGCTCATTTCTAGGACAAAACCAGCAGGTTAAGATGGTACAGATTATGACAGGAACACCCCTAGCTGTTTTAGTTGGGCATTAAAAGTCCTCAGCCAAGCTGGGATAGTGAAAGGTGTCCCTGCCCATGGCAGGGGGTGGAACTGGATGAGATTAAAGGTCCCTTCCCACCCAGACCATTGCAGGATTCTCTGACTGTATACATATATCCATTTAACACTTGCACTGCTCAACAGCAAGCTGCTGATAAACTCCTAAATGAGATGTTTCAGTGAAATCAGACCCAGAGTGACACACACAGCAACACACACAGCTGTCCCCCAGAGCTGGGCAGGATTTTCACTGTACCTGTTTCTGCCTGGTAATCAAGTCCCAGTCATCCACCAGCCATGGCTTCAGCTCCTCAGGGATCTTCACCTTCACTTCAACTCTGTTCATAAACGTTTCTTCCTGAGAAAAGCCGAGCCACACTAATTACTCTCAGACACTAACTGGGAGCACAGCACCCTTCTGTTTTCCACCAGAAATCCCTGGGAGTGAATGGAAAATACTCACACTTTCAACTGTTGGGTCCACCCGAGCTCTCTTCTTCCTGGGAGGCTGGGGAGTCTCACTGGTGCTGCTCCCCTCTCCAATGCCTGGAGCTGTGACAGCACAGACAGCAGCAGGAAAAAACAGCACAAGATTTAGGAGGATTTCAAAGGCTCAGATTTTTCTCAGGCTTGCACCTATTGGGCTTTGGATTTTTTTTTGTTTTAAATATTACTTATGTTCTGGGTTTTGTTTTTTTTTTAATATTACTTGTGTTCTGGGTTTTGTGGTTTTTTAATATTACTTGTGCCCCCATTTGTGGCAGTTTAAACTGCTGCACTGACACTTATCTGAGGGAGGTTTCTACACTAGGACCAAGCAGGTCTGTCACATTTTTGGGGAGAATTTTTGGACCCAGCAGCTCAGCTTTGCAGCTGTGTCACATCTCCATCTAAGAAAACCTAAGTTCGACTCAGGATTTTGAACTCTTGCAATTGAAAAGCAAAGCTGATCTGCTGAAATAATTTCCTGACAGACTGAAACAAACAGATTTTGTACCAACCAGAAAAATGTGACTCTTTTCCCCCTGAGCAAGGAGAGCCCCGGGAGGGTGGCAGTGAATTACTGGGGCAGAATGAAGGTTTTATTTCAGCTACCAACCCTTCACTAAAGAGACCCCCTCAGATGCAAAATAAGACACACTTACTTTTCTGCTTGTTCTTTTTTGTCTTCCTGCAAGAAGAACACAAATTATTGCACATATCACGAAAGTGGTACTTAAGGAAGGCACAGCAGAAAGCCAGAAAATGTTTCAAGCATTCAGCACAGGGAGAAGATCCCCAGGGGCCTGAGCAGTGCTCAGCTAAGGACACACAGAAGAAACACAACTATGACTTGGCTTTAGAGCTATGGTGCCATCCTTATCATCATGGAACAGGCTAGAATTCACCACTTCTGGGATGCTTTGTCCTTCCCAAGGGCTCTTGGAGAACTACATGAGATTTGTGGCTGTTTTCTTTCAGGCAGAATATAGCACAAGGAAACGGAAGTGTTGGGAATTTCCAGAAAAAAATCTCACTCAACTGAATTAACTTCCAGTAAAAGATTGAAAAAACACCCAGTTTTACCCTGCAGCAGCACAGGGACGTTTCAGTAGCACTTTATCTTTTTACTACCCATTTTCAGGGAGTTTTAACTGAAGTATCACTACTCATTCTCAGTTTGCTCCCTGCCAACAGCAGCCTGGATCAACTGCTCAAAAACTGCACATTGGGTGGATGAAACTCTACCAGTCCAACACAGATTGCTTGGAAATTCAGCTCTCTCTCAAGTGACTCTTGTTGTCAGGCTCTGAACTGGTTTTATCAGGGCCAGGAAACAGGCAGAGTTCTGAGGAAGGGCTGGAGATAGGAAGAGTAAAGGTTTGTTTCGAGTCAAAGAAGCTGAAATGAGGCTGAAAGTGTAGGCAGGACAATTCCCAAGTTAAATCCCTAATAGTGGACTGGTGCATTTCTAACTCAAAGTCAATAGGAAGGGAGAGGGAGTCCTTCCCAGGATTAATTCACAAGACAAAAATCATGTTATCAATTAGAATACAAGCAGAGGTTTTTTTGAACTGCATTTAGATCATTTAAAACCAGATGTTCTTCCCTAATTTGTTATTCAGTGCCAAATATTCCCCCCAGAACGCTTACTTACCCTTTCTGTTTTTCAAGCACCCGTTAACTCTGACTGTTTCCTGATTTTTATGCCCATGAAATGTAGAATAAACTCTTGGAAGTTGGGATTCAGCAGAGCTACATCTAACAGAGCCAAAAGGGGTTGCATAGGCAGCCACAAAACCTCCTTTAACTACACATTTTCTGCAATGGCCTCCAGTTATCAGAACATAAGTAATTATTTTAAACCTGCATTTCTTACATATTTCTATTTGATCACAGATTGCTTCAAAGCTTTTGGACCCAATTGCTGCAGTTTGCAGTTACTCTGAACAGATTCAAATTAAAATGCAGCACAACCAGGATCACATTCTGAGCTCTCCTTTCCAACACCAGCACTGTTCCCAAGGCTCCAGAAAACTCATTGTTAATGCTTTCCATGAACTCCAGGGAGCAGGCAGACCACTGGAAGCTTCTGGAATGACCTGGTGCTAACATCTGGAGTCAGCTGGACACAGGGAGTGCCCTCCCACCATACCCAAAAGGTGAGAAACCACACCAAAAAGGTGCAGGGTGGAGGAACTGAAAAGAGCCTTAAATAACCCCAAACAAGGCACTGCAGCCAAACTGCCCAGGGCTTGCAGGGTCTGCACAGAAATCCGAGAGGGCAGGGAGGGTAGGATGGCAGGATGGAGTGCTGGGGTGACAGTGTGACAGCCCAGGGCTCACTCACCGTGTGGAGATGGCTGGGGTCTCCAGGCAGCAAACCGTGTGCGCTCCATCCCGCCGGAAAAACCTGCAGGAGGTGAGAGACAGAGCACAGAGCAGCCTTGACACAGTGACCTTTCTGGCACCACATCATTGCTGAACAGTCCTGAGGATAAGCTGTGCTTGCATTAGTGCCATTTTTGGTTGGTTAGCTGAAGAATACATTTTAGAATATGAATTACCTTGCCCTCAGATCCTCCAGGAATGCGACAAAAGGTAAATTCTGAGGCCCACAGAAGTTGAATGTTACCCCCTGTCCCAAAAGCACCTTCAGGCCACAGCGAGCTCAGGCCTGGTGCTGTGGTTTGAGTTCAGCCTCACACAGGGCTCAAAGCAGAGGCCTCTTTGCTGCTGGGGCTGCCAGGACACAGCCCTGGGTGTGGGGAGGATGAAGCTAACTCTGCCTTTACACACAGGGGACCATTGAGAGTCACTGGGGCAGAGAGGAACTGCCCTGCTCTGATCCCTGGTGACTCCCAGGGGCAGCAGTGACACCTCCTGTGCACTCACTCCGGAGCACAAAGCACATTTCCAGCTGAGTCACCAGTGCCTGGCAAACCCTCACTAATCAGCTCCCCTCCCAGCCAAATCAGTCATGGTCATCATCCAGACCTGTTTTAATTAGATTTTAATGACCCTCCTTATCAGCTGCCTACACAGATTCGGGCTGGGTTTTGTCTGATTCCACATGAGGACAGGCAGTGCCTGATCCCTGGGGGAGGCTGGCAGAACTCACCTGAGCACAGGGGAGCATCAGGCCAGCTAGCACCAGGATCCAGCAGATCCAATCCACTGGGATCCCCTTCCCCAGAGCAGAGGCCAGCTCCAGGCTTTTGGCCAGACTTTTCCTAATCCCAGAATTAAACTGCTCCAGGATCCAGAGCAAAACCCAACTCCCTGTCCCCACTTGTGCTGCCTGCACTCCTCAAAGCAGTGATTCACATTTCATGACAAACCTGCCCCCGAATGAGCCATGAAAGCTGAGGCTGCTGCCAAATACAGTTCTTAAGGACTGATGGCATTTCAGCAGCTTCCTTATGAAGGCCAGAACCATAAATGAAGTCAGGAATTCAAAACATCCCATTAGTAATGGCCCTCCTCATCATTAAGTGAAACACTGCCCAGATAGAAGAGGGTGATGACAAATGAGCAGAGCTGGGCTGACTGACTGAAAATCTACCATAGAATCTACCATCTGTCCTGAAACACCAAAAGGATGGAGTGAAGGAAAACCGACAGTCACAGCTCAAATTAATTTTTCTGATAGATGCCTCAGCTTGTTTCTGATCTCTTAGGATGCAAACCCATTTTTAATTGGGTGTTTACTGGTTCGATTTTGGCAAAACCAGCCAAAGAAAAGCTCCTGAAATGCAGTTTTTACAACTGTACCATGAGAAAGCAAAGCACAGTAAGGATTTTATTCCAAAGTGCTTGGAAGAACCGGGAAATTCTATAAACTGATTTTATTGAGATACATAAGAATGATGAGTAATCACCACTTTCTGAGTGTCAGGTTTCCAAATTAAACAGAATAAAGAAAAACACAGAGTGTCTACTTAGCACCTCAATTCAACGTTAACTCTACACCATCTAAAAGGCACTTCTAATAAAATACTTAGACAAAGGCCTTTTGCATGGGCTGGGTCACAAGAAATGGAGTTGAGCTGCAGAGCCATTCTAAGAAAAATACTGAAGGTCAAGAGTAACACTGACAAGCAGAAGTTTGGGAGGTGTTTTGGGCAAGGTTTGGGCATGGGTGGTCTTGGTTGGGTTTTTGTTTTTGAATAAAAAGGCATCTTACACTTCAACATTCTTCTGCTGCAGACCAGAAGTCTTCTTGCCCGGAGCAGCTCCTCTCATCTTCCCCTCTGCATATTGTTCCCTTTAAAAAGAGCATATTCAGAAATCAGATTTTGGTGGGAAAAGAAGCTTGTTTGATTTCGGTTTTAAACTCAGTAAATTCCCTTGATAACCTTGGATTGAGGCTCTGTTAAACAAATATTCCCTGACAAGGACTCCTAGTACTCTACTCACTGGTTGGCCTTCTGGAGTTCTTTTTGTTTCTGCAGGTTGGTATCCACGTATTTGAGCACTCTGCTTTCTGGAACCCATTCATCCCAGCTGCAAAACACCCAGAGAGAAATCATCACTCAAAACCATCCCATCATTGCCTTCTACACACAACAGTCAATTAAGAGCTTCACAGAATTCGGGACTAAACTCTGCTTTGTGTCAAGTCATGGACTGGCACAACTCAAGGTCCAAGTTAGCAAACATTCCCCACTGACTGGAGCTGGAATGGTTTTTCTAGGGAAGTGTAACCCTCTGTCATTTCCAGTTTCCCAAACTTGAAGGATGGGCAATTTAGGAGGGAGAACACTGTCTTAAGTTCAAAAGAAGCATCACAGGAAAAAAATATTCTATGCTTACAAAGTTATGGGACATCTGTAGCCACAATATATTACTGAGAAAGTTTCCTTTATCTACTCCAACATTTTATAGGTTAACAAATTCAGCAATAGGATCTTACTGTAAGGAGAAGAGCTCTGATTTCTGTCTGTGAAGGAAACCAAGATGGCATGAATATTTGAAAAATCTGAAGTGAACGATTTAAGAGAACAGGTGTTGGGGAAATTGCCATTACCAGCAGGAATTCCACTTCAACAGAGTGCCTCATCTGAGCAATCTGACAACTTATCTCAAATAAAACACATTAAAAGTGGCCAAGGCATTCTAAAGTACATCAGTTAAAGTTCTGTATAAGGAGTTCTGTGCCATTTTTCAGGAGCTGCCAGTCTTGGAGCATCACGTGGCCAAACCAATATTGTTACAGGAGCACCAGGACTTCAGAGGGTGGAGAAAAGGCAAGGGCAGCAGCTAAAAATCACAGAGAAAAATCTCCAGCTGTACCCAAAGACTGTGGGGTTTGGGTAGTGCCTTGCTCAGCAGATTAAGCCATTTATCCCACTCCTGCCTGTCCAGCTGCAAGAGACCTTCCAGAGTCATTTATGGACACATTTATGCGCCATGGTGACACATTTATGCCCCATGGTGACACAGCTTTTTGGTATCCCGACTGTTGATATTGGCAGAGTAATTGGGGAGTCAGACCAAATGAAGGCTGTGCTGCCCTGGCTCTTGCAGAAACGCCACTTTTAATGTCATTAATTGGAAGCTTGAAGGCAAAAAAAAAAAAAGCTCAAACAGCACAAGCAAGAAAAGCAGGATCAGGACACCACTTCTGGCCCCCTTCATGGCATAAACAAGGGAAGGAAGGGCCAAATTTCTGCTGCCTCATTAAGAGAAGTCACCACACCAACTGATTATGCTCCTCTAAGTGCTGTGTTTACTCTGGAACATCCCCTGCCCCCCTGGCAGGAGGGAGAGCGGATGCAATTAAAAGTCACATCTGAAACATGGGGTTGAGCTTTTAGTCACATCACAGAGATCAAGAGAGTTGTGACTAAGAGTCCTCAGAACTGAAACAAAACCAACCCAAACAGGAAACTGCTCTCTGAGACTTCTGGGTTTGAAGAGTTGAAGTTTTTCATCACTTAGAAAAAACCTCCACTTTTCCTAAATTCAAACTGAGTGACAGAAAAAAAACCTCAAAAAAAAAGGGAAGAAAGTACCCAAGAAAAAAATCTCATCGAAGTTTTCATTTTTAATGGGCTCAATATTTATCTCACAGAGCTGCCTGTAATCCTCAGCCATCTCTCACCTGGAATGCTGCCAGTTTTGCAGGAGGGAAAAGTATCTGCAAGTTTACTTTATGCTGAGAGGCTGGAGCTGAAACAGGCTACACCTGCTGCTACCCCAAAAAGCTCCAAAATCCCTGCCATGTCTGGGGTGAAAGGCAGGGACCGGGATTGGAGTGGGTTTGCCCCACCTCAGCACAAGCTGCCTTTCCTACCAAGGCATGGCAAGGAAGTTTTCCCAGCAGACATTTCTGCCAGGGAGGAATTCCAGTGTTTCCCACCCTGAACAGCCAGAATGTTAGAGGATTCCCACCAGCCTCCCCACAGCTCTGCAGGAAATGGCCAGTTTGGCAATGTTCTCTTTGTACTACAATAAATCACCAGCTCAGGTGTGAAAGCATTTTGGTCAACCCCAGAGAATCTGCCATGGCTGCACCCATCACACTCAAGCAAAGCATCTCCCTGGGAAGGAAACAGAAATCTTCCTTTCATTTCATGCAACACTTACTTTTTATTCCAGCCACTGTAATGGATAAAGTATTTCACTTGCTTGTCCTTTATGGCAACCTTTACACACTGGAACAGAGAAGAAAGGTCAGTCAGTTCCACAGAAAACCAGGAGATCTCAGGGAGCTTTGCTGCTTTAGCTTGCAGAGTTTTCCCTGGCGCTGAACTTCTTGGCTGTACAAATTCAATCCACCAACTCAACACCTCCTCCAGGAAGTTCAAGTGCTGCTCTGGAGGTGCTGAGATTCAGCTGCCACTGTCCCCTGAGCAGTGACAGAAGGAGGCTGCTGGAAAACACGCAGGATGCCTCTCTGGGGCTCCAGATTTTAGTCCCTTTTAAAGGAGTTTTTCTTCCACTGAGGCCAAAACTGCTCACATAAGTTATAATTGGTATTTTCCTGGCATGCAGAGCCACCTCTAGGTGCTTGAGAGAGCAGAAACTTTGGCTACACAACATTCTCTCAAGACCATACTGTGCCATACCCTCTTCAGCTAAAAAAAAAATTGCCAACAGAGAGGAACCTCCTATTTCAGGAAACACCTGCAAAATGCCACGTATGGAATTTAACCTCAGGCTAACACAGACTTGCAGCAAGGGCTAAGGTTCTCCTGCTCCTGCTGGATCCTCTGCTGCACCATGGCTTGTTCTGACAGCCTCGAGTTAAAGCCAGCCTCACACAGCCTGTGCCTGTCTCTGCTTGTTTGGGAGAATAAAGGGGCTGAGCAGGAAGCAAAGGATGACTCAAATAGAGCTCTGTAGCAAAATATTTTCGCTGGTGGAGGTTAGAAGGGCCTGAAGTGAATCTCCTTTAACTCTGCACTGCAGAGAGGCACAAACAGCTCCTGGTTGCCACAAGGCCTCACACTGCTGCAGCACAAAGAGCTGCTCTGACCACCTTGCTGTGAGACACCAAGGATGTGGTCAGGAACAAAACAACTGTTGGACTGGGAACCACCAGAGAAAAACAGATCAAAGGAGCAGGAAGAAAGCCAACGTTATTATTCCTTACTACTGACAAAGCACCTTTTAAAATGAAACCCTTTAAAATAAACAAATAAAACCCTTTAAAATTAAACTTCATTTTGCCAGTGCAGGAACTCAGAAAGATCCACTCAATATAAACAGGCAGCTGGGAAATCCCTTGCAGCACCCAGATGGCACAACCAGATCCTGCAACACTCATTCCAATTTGGGAAAAAAGAGGGACACAGCATGGAGCAGCACAGCTGCTGTCCAGCTCTGGGCTGTCTGACTGACACAAGTTTATTTCCACAAAACCAGAAGGCTCAATCACCCTCCTGTCTGCAGGCACTGGCACAACAACCCCGAGCACACGTTCCCAACAGCCTCATCCTCCTGCTCCAGAGCCAGCAGAGAGCAGAGGAGGAACAACAAAGTGGGAATGGTTTAGAGCAGCCCAAACCCCCTCAGTGCTCTGGGTGCTGTCTGAGCATTACAACAACTCTTTCTCCTGAACAGAGAAGTCAAGTATTTCCCCTGGCTCCCTGTGTTAACATTTACTGACACTAAATCCCAAAGGATTTAAATCCCTGCCTGAGGTGCCTCAGGAATTTCTGCAAGCCTTCTGACCCACTCAGCCAAAGAGCTGGGGTTTATTTCCCTTTCAGAGGGGGTGGAAGCACTCAAACCCAGCACTTTACTGCAGTAACACTGAGGCAAATCTGCAGTGCAGGTTGCTGTGGTTAAAAAGGCAGAGCTGGGAAGCAGAGCTGGAATGCCACTTCCTTTGGCACTGCAGTGCAGCTTTCTGTGGTGCACTGGGGGTGCTGAGGACTGGCTGGACTCAGCCACCTCCCCCCGAGGAAGCCCCAGGTGCAGCTCAGGCACCAAACCCTGCAGGCACAAAGGCTTCCCAGTGTTCTGGGATATTCCAGCAGCCTCTGGGAGTTCCAGAATAGCTGCACAGTGCCACTGGGCTTCCTGAAATTGTTCTGGAATGGAGCGCCAGGGTTTAACACCGATTTCAGACAGGCTTTTGCTAATTTTAGTTCCAGTCCTTGATCCCATCTAGAGGCAAACTGAAACGCTCCCTGGCTGTCCTGTGGAACAGTGAGAGCCACCTGCAGCCACACACCTACCTTGGCTTCGTAGAGGAGAGGGCCATGGAAACAAAGCACTCGCTCACCTGCAAGGGAAGGGCAGAGAAACAGCTCAGAGCTCCAAAGGGTCATTTCCATCTCCTGTGCCACCAGAACAGCACACAGCCAGGCCAGGGGCAGCCGGGGAAGCAACTCCAATCAGGTATTGATGGAGAAGCAAATTGCCTCTCACATCAGAGGGGATCAGAGCTGTGATTATTGGGACCCTGGAGCAGATCCCTGAGGATCTCTGTGCAGGAGCAGCTGCACACAGACAGCAGTGCTGGTGACTTTGGCGGCCCCTGGCACCAAACCCCACATTCCTGGCCTTCCCTGAGCTGACAGACATTCCCAGATCCCACAGCAGGGCTGGCTGAGCTCCTCCCCAGCCTCAGCTTCAGCTGCAGCCCCCAGAGCACGCTGGGCTCCCACACCAGCAGGTCCAGCTGCCCCTCTGAGGCAGGGAATTCACTCTCCTAAGTGATCCCACCTCTGCACCTCAAGCTTCTGACACAGGCAAGCCACTGTCATCCATGTCCTTCTCCTGCAGGAAGAGCAGCACTTGGCATTCCCATTTCAGGGAAGTTAGGAAGAGAAGCAAGAGATTCTTCTCACTTTGGGGGTTTAAGCAGGATAAGATTGTCCTTCAGCCTGGTTTTATCCCTAAATGGCCAAGTCTCATTGTGTGGTTACATTGTGGGAATTTCAGTACACTTAACACAGGATATCTGAATCCAGACATTTCCTTCTGGAAGCTGCAGTGCCACACATTCCTGGGGAGATGAGCTGCAGAACTGTAAAATGCTTCTGTGCATCAAGAAAGAAAAAAGGCTTAGAAGCCAGAAGCGCCCACTCTGATACATCACACAGTGCTTTCATTTAAAAATGTCCCTGCAGTCAGGGCTGACAATCAGAGGTGACATTTTCACCCTCATTGTCACAGCGCTCACTAGTGCTGGTGGAAAACACATCTCTGCTTCAAAGCTGTGTAATGTTTTCTAGGAGAGACACCCACAGTTACTGGGGAATATTGATTGTTAAAAACCACACGGAGAATCTGCAGGAAGGGTTCTTTGTCTCCGTGAGAAGCTGGCAGGCTCCTGCTCCCTCACACCAGGCATGTCCCTGGATCCACGCTGCTCCTTGTCCCAAATTCCACATCCCACCTGCCACGGGCAGGAATGCCTTCCCCTATCCCGGGTGGCTCCGAGCTCATCCAGCCTTGGGCATTCCAGGGATCCAGGGCCATCCATCTCACACTAGATTGCTATTTTTATCTGTCTCGTTTATATCTCTGTCAACCACAACCATTACCTAGAAAGCCAAATAAACGCCGAGCAAGCCTCCTAAGGAGCCCAATTCACCTCATCCACCCAAAGGCGGTGCTTTGTTGCAGATGTGGATTCCAGCTGTGCTGTGCTGGAACCAATGCTGCCTCCGTGAATCCTCCTGCACGGGGCTCCCTCCAGGGAACAGCAGATAATAACCATCCTTCAAACGCATTACAATCAAAAATCGCGACAGACCGAGAGATTCCAGCAGCTTCACCGCCAGTGAATGAATGTCCGCGCAGGAAAATGAGGATATGTGGAATAACAGGGTGGGAAGGGCCGCGTGTTACTGGGGGAAAGACGAGGGACAGGAAGAGACAAAGACTGCGGGAATTCAGCTTTCCCTGTATTCCCACCCCGTCGGGGCTGCAGGGAGCCAAATCCCCCCGAATGGGGAGCGGCGGGGGAGAGCGGGCGGAGCGGGCAGAGCGCCGCGGCCCCTCAGCCTCACAACCCCTCAGCGCCGGGCCGGCCGGCCTGCCCGCCTTCCTTCCATCCTTCCTTCCCTCCCTGCCTCCCTCCGTCCCTGCCCGCCCCTGCCCGGGCCCTGCCGCACTCACCCTCCTGGAACTTGGGCTTGGGGTCCTGCTTGGGCGCCATTTATAAGGGCCGCTCCCCCCTCCGGCCGCTCCCCGCCGCTCCCCGCCCGGCCGTGCGCAGCCGCGCCCGGGCATGCCGGGACATGCAGTCCGCCGGCTCCCCGCGCCCCGCCGGGCAGCGCGGTGCGCTTGGCTAATCGGTGTTGGCTGCCGGGACCGTGCGGAGCGAGAGTGGGGAAAAAAAATTAACGAAGAAGAAGAAAAAAACAGGAGGAAAACGCAATGCGCCCAACGTGGGGCTCGAACCCACGACCCTGGGATTAAGAGTCCCATGCTCTACCGACTGAGCTAGCCGGGCGCCATGTCCAGCAGTTGGCAGGCTCAGCTCTCGGCACCGCCCAGCCCGCTCTGCTCATTCCCCGCTCCGCCCGCTAGAGGGCGCGGGGCCGGCTGGATTGTGTATTTAACAATGTCTCCTAATTAAACATCATCCTCCTCACAAAGCCGGCACGAGCGGAGAGCCGGGAGACGTCCCGGGAAAGCTGTGGAGTGCCGGGGCCGCGAGCAGCCCCCGAGGGGTTCTTTAAGAGCACCGAGTTATGCCGGGTTTATGCTCCCGGTTCGTTTTAACCTGAGAGAAAATAAAAAGAGGAAGCGCCGGGTAGTCCCGGTTGAGGAGAGGGGGAACATGGCAGCATCAGCCACCGCTTTTCATTTTTGACCGAAAATTCACCTTTTTTTTCAGCTACCGCTACGGGGCGCCATCGGGCCACGGCGGCAATGCTCGGGATAAGCCCCGCCCCTTGATCTGCATAACTCCGCCCATCTAATGT
>VZRM01004163.1:167408-241718 GCA_013397955.1 Grantiella picta
GTCTGCGGGGACGGGAGCGCGGGAGGGGCGCGGGGCCCCTGCGGGGAGGAGCGCCGTGTGTCCGCGGGGATGCGGGCGGGATGTCCGCGGAGTGTGGGGTGTCCGCGGGTGTCCGCGGGGCTGAGCGGGATGAGCGCTGGGGGTCCGCGGGGCTGAGCGGGATGTCCGCGGGAATGAGCGGAGGATGAGCGCCGGGTGTCCGCGGGATGTCCGCGGGCTGTGCGCGGGGATGCTCGCGGGGCGCTCGGCGGGACGGGCCGGACCGGACAGTCCGGTGTCCCCGGCGCCCTGCGCTCGCCCCGGCGGGCTGGGCACGGTCGGAGCCGCAGCTCCTCTCCTCTCCTCTCCCCGCGGCTCCTCCCGGCTCCCTCCGGCGGGGGAGGCTCCGCGGGTCTCAGTGCCCGGGGGTGCTTTGCCCCAGAGACGGCGCCCCAACACCGTTTCAAAGCGGGGATTTGATTTTCGGGCGCTTTTTCGTTGTTTGTTTGGTGGCTCTTTGCTGGCAGCTGGAGCTGAGCAGCGGGAGCGTGTGCGGGGTACCCGCGGCCAGCCGGGCAGAGCCGAGCTCCGGAGCTGCCCGACCCCACCTCGGCCAGCCGTCCCCTCACCCTGACCTTAACCCTGTCCACGGCAAACCCCGGCCCTGCTCCGTCCCAGCGCACGCCAGTTACCAGATCCAGCTGGGCTGTGCTACCTCATGCCGCTGCCGCGGGAGGAAGGGGTGGGAGAGGAAAGGTGAGGACCCCTGCAGGTAACCACCGCACCCGCTGTCCCCAGAGCCCCCCCCGCCGCGCTCCGGCAGCGACATCGTCCATCCCGTCAAGGTCGACGAGAGCGGATCCTTCCTGTCCTACGACTTGTCCCACCGGGCCCTTCACCGGAGGTCTCCTGCCTCCAGGAGCAAGTTTCCTGCCTTCTATGAGCTGCAATACAAAGGGCAACCCCTGAAATTCAACCTGAGCCTGAACAGGCACCTCCTGGCCCCGGGGTTTGTCAGCGAGAGGCGTTTCGGGGGCATTGCTGGTGCCAAGATCCAACCTCACTCCTACAACTCCTGCCACATGCTCGGGGAGGTGCGGAGCCGAGTGCTGCAGGGAGGGCTGGCTGCCCTCAGCACCTGCGATGGCCTGGTGAGTACAGCCCCGACCCACAAGCATCCTTATCCGTAAGGGAATAGCAGGAGCTGGGGGAAACCGCTTTTCCTGCCAAAAGGGATAGCAAAATCCCCAGCCGCAGCAGAGTCAGCATCTCCTCACGTAGGTCTGGTGCAGCCATGGATGAGCTGACTGTAAGTTTCCCGTGGATTCCATTGTTTTGGGAATTCTCTGGGCTGTGTTTACTTGCTTCTGTCCAAATTCCCAAAGGGAGGAATTCTCTGCCTTCTAGTCCATGATTGTGGGATTGTGAGGAGCACCTCTGGAAACAAGGGGCTCGGGGCTAGAGGTGCTACTGATAACACAACTCCCAGGTAGTGAAGCTACTCGTAGTTTCCTAAACTCTCTGCTGCTTTATTCCACTGTAGGTACTTCCTAAGGCAAAAGTGACCTGGGAGAGTGCAGTTTGGGGGAAAGAGTTTCAAACCTGCTGTGGAGTTGTAGAAGTGAGCCCGTATAACTGGTGATGCAGTGCTCATGCTGTTGTCTCTCAGTTTGGAGGGAGGACAACTCCATCGGATCCTTCATGGCTTCCCAGTGCCAGAGGGCAGGGATGGATGGGATATTGGGAAGGAATTGTTCCCTGGGAGGGTGGGCAGGCCCTGGCACAGAGTGCCCAGAGAAGCTGTGGTGCCCCTGGATCCCTGGAGTGTCCAAGGCCAGGCTGGACAGGGCTTGGAGCAGCCTGGGACAGTGGAAGGTGTCCCTGCCCACGGCAGGGTTGGCACTGGATGGGCGTTAAGGTCTCTCCCCACCCAAAGCACTCCATGATCCTGTGATTCCATGATCACTCCCATTCCCAGGTTCCTCGGGGTCAGCCTGGGTGCAGGTGGCCTCATCGTGCCACTTTGTGTCTCCCTGGCAGAAAGGTGTGTTCCGCCTGATGAACGAGGACTATTTCATCGAGCCTGTGTCCAGCAGCCCTCGGGAGGAGGGAGCAGCTCAGCCCCACAGGATCTACAAGCGCCAGGTGCCCAAGGACAGGGCAGAGCAGGGCAGGAGGTCCCCAGCTCCGCGGGAATCCTGTGGCGTGCCAGGTACTGTCCGTGCACCTGCCTTTTGGCAAAGCTTGTGACACCACTGACTGATGTGTGCTGGACCTCTCGCTCTCATCTGCCCCTCCCAGCCCTGCTGCAGGCAGGGGATGATGTGGACATTTGTATAATTTCCATGAAAACTTTGCTTTTTGACCTGGCAGAGCATTGGACTTTGGGAGTGGAACTTGGTCGCTGCCCTGGGAATTCCTGCTGTGGGCAGAGTGCTTGTGGCTCCTTCCCTGTCCAGAGCAGATGGGTTGGGTAAACTCCTAAGTCCAAGATTTTGAGTATTGAGTAATTTGCTGTGTTCTCAGAAGTTCACAGGCACTTTACTCCCTGATGAAGCTGCATCTTCCAGGCAGTGCATTATGTGCTGCACATTTCCTGGAGCTCTCTGCTTTCAGAAACTGGGATTTGTTTCTCTAATAGGGTTATCTTCAGGCATTCTTCTGATAATCTAAATTAATTATTTAATCTGTGGTAATGATCTTAATGGCTTCTTCTAGGCTTTGAAGTCTATTCTTGACTCGAGTGTATTCTGGACTTTGAAGTCTATTCTTGAAAATTAATTTCTCTGGGCATACCATGGCCTGTGTGTTGGTCATGTGGATCTCCTCTGTACTCAGGGCTAGTGGGGTGGATGTGGATGTGATGTGGGGAGGAATCCCGGGGTCTGTAGAGTTTTAGTGCCTGCCAGCCTTTCCCTGTGCTCTGGTGTTGCTGGTTTCCTTTGCAGAGCCCCAGCTGCTGCTGGGCTGCTGCTGTGTAACTCCTGTCAGCAGCAGGGCAGCTGGGCGAGTGCTTGGCAGGGATCATCCCGAAGGGAAATACCCCTGGGACCCCCAGCACCCTGTGCTCTGCAGCAGCCAAGGACACAGAATCAGCTCCAAGGAAGCTGCTGCCATCAAACTGTCGCAGTGGAATTAGCAATCCATCAAGTGCTCCAGATAGTTGGGATTGTTCAGGCTAGGGGATAAAATGCCCTTTCACAGCTAACGTTCGGCACAGCCCAGGAAATGTAGGAGTCCATTGTTAGGGAAGTGAGGCTGAGCCCTCGGAAAGCAGTCATGAAAGCGATTCCCACTGAGTGGGATGAGGTTTGTAAAGCCTTCACCCAGCTTGGGGCTGACCCTGACCTTGCTCTTGGAGCCTGGTCACAGGAAAAGTCCTGCTGGACAATTCCCAGTTGCTGGTGTGCGTGAGGAGCTGCTGAGCCCTCACCGCCTCCAGACTGCTCAGCCCAGTGAACATTCCCCTTGTTTCCCCTTGGGAAGGAGCAGAGCTTGCTCTCCGTGTGCCTGAGGGGATCTCTGTGCTGTCCTGCAGTGCCCAGGACTA
The DNA here is from genome assembly GCA_013397955.1 of Grantiella picta. Taxonomy (NCBI): domain Eukaryota; kingdom Metazoa; phylum Chordata; class Aves; order Passeriformes; family Meliphagidae; genus Grantiella; species Grantiella picta. The sequence continues at coordinate 170,938 of VZRM01004163.1, forward strand.
TAGAGTTTGTGGGATTTGACTCCAGACATCAGTCCAGCTCTGGGGGCACAGTTTGTTGTGCTGGGAACTGTCCCTTCCTGAAAAATACAGATTTGGGATGATCTGAAATGTTGAGCCACTGCGGTTTTTTCTCAGGTTGTTTCTCAATCATCTCTGCAGGGTTGTCTGTAAATTCCTTTGTCAACTCAAACTCTGAGACTCTGCTCTGGGAGGCTCCTTGTTCCTTGTGGAATATTGCAAACCCTGTTCTGGCCAAAGAAATGGCTTCAAATGCTTTGGTTTGGTTCTTTCTTTGTGTTGTGCTCGTGTGCAGCAAACTGAGCTCAGAGCCCTTTGGAACAGAGCACAGCAAAAGGCACAGGAGCTATTGATTTGTGGGTCTGTGTGTGGAGCCTTCTCCACACCAAAGGTTATTCCTTTGAATTAAAAAATAAGATATTTTATCAAACTTGCAGACATTTTATCAAGGAGTAAAGTCCTTTTTCCCCCTTTAAATCCCTCAGAATCCCAGGAAAGCCTGGAGCGGTGGGAGAGGCGCAGGGAGCGGTGGGAGCAGAAGCAGCACAGGAGGAGGAGGATCAAACAGCGCTCCATCAGCAGGGAGAAGTGGGTGGAGACGCTGGTGGTGGCAGACACCAAGATGGTGGAGTTCCACGGCAGTGACAACATCGAGAAGTACGTGCTGACCGTCATGAACATGGTGAGTGAGGGAGCCGTGGAGCCATGGGGTCCTGGGATGGTGTGGGTGCAGAGGGACTCAGAGCTCATCCAGTTCCACCCCATGGCCACCCTGGACACCTTGCACAGATCTGAGCCACGTCCATCCCCTGCCCCATCCCGTCCCAGGGAGGGGACAGGCACCACCTCCCTGCATCAAAGACCCCAGGGCTGCAGGGCTGATCCCCGGGGGACCTTGGCAGACCCCAAAACCTGCAGGGAGTTCCCACCTGCCCTTGGCGTGGCTGCCGTGCCCAGTGCCCCAACCCCAGCTGGGAATGGGTGGGTGGCAGCAAACCCAGGGCCAAAACCTCCCTGTGGGCAGGAACAGCTCAGCCAAGGCCATGGCACCTTCCTGAGGGGCTGCAGGGCTGTTCCCTTGCTGAGGGAAGGACAGCCAGGTCGTGATTCTCCACTGGGGATCTGGGGGGCTTTGCTGGCACCATCAGACAAGCAGATGAGTCTGGGGGAGGTGGCTCAGTCTGTTCTCTGCTGCCAGGGTAGCTCCTCTTGGCATTCCAGAGGAGAGCTTTGCGGGGTGCCCGGGCAGGGTGGGATTGGGCGCAGGACCTCAGCTAACATCCCTGGATTTCTGGGGGGTGAAGGCGCCCAGAAGCACCGAATTCCTCTGAGATGTTAAACACATCCATTAGCAGTGAGAGCACAGGGGTTCCCCGGGCGTTTCTGGCTGAGCTCCAGCTCCACACAGATCATATCGAGTGTAAATGGATTTCATGGCAGCCCTCACTCCAGGCCGTGCCTGTTCTTGTCTCCCATGTGGGGAATTCCCGAGATGCTGTCAGCAGAGCTTCCCCTGGAGCTGCTGTTGTGCAGCTGGGGGTACCAGCAGGGCTGTCCAGGCTGCTCTGTGTCCCCAGATCTGTCCCCTGGCTGTCCCTCTGCAGGTGGCAGGGCTGTTCCACCACGCCAGCATCGGCAACCCCATCAACATCGCCATAGTGCGGCTTATCCTGCTGGAGCACGAGGAGGTGAGAGCAGAACTGAGCCCTGGCAGGCAGGCTGGCATGGGCTGGGAGCTGCTCTGGAAAACCAGGATCCCTCCTGGGCTGTCCTTGAAAACCAGCATCCCTCCTGGGCTGTCGTGACCTGGCTGAGTGTGTGTGGGAGAAATCCACATTTGCTTCCTTGTCTTGGCTGGTAGAGCTGGGGACAGCACGGGCAGAGGAGCTGCTGAGGCTGGGATTTGGGGTGGTTTGGGATAACACAGCATCAGTGGGGTGGCAGAGGGCTCTGGGTGACTGGGTGGTCATGTCCCAGCTGCTGTGGTGGCTCTGGGGGGTCTGAGGCCATCAGGGGCTCCACAGCCTTGTTCTTCAGCCCCAGCCAGCACAGAGGGCTCCTGCAGGGGTTCTTAACCCCTGTTCCTGGATGATTTAATGTTTTGGTTGAAGCACAGATGAAAAAAAAGCAGGAAAAGGGCTGTCTTCCCACTCAGCCTGCAAGCTATAAACATGGAGCAGTTCCATCTGGATGGCAGTCACTCCCAGTTCCACTCTGCTGTGTCTGAGATCAGAGCTCTCCCCTCCCCATCCCAAAATCCAAACAGCTCCAGCAGATTTCCCTTTCTGTTGGCAGGAGGACCTGAAGATCTCCCACCACGCAGACAACACCTTGAAAAGCTTCTGCAAGTGGCAGAAGAGCATCAACGTGAAGGGAGACTCTCACCCCCTGCACCATGACGTCGCTGTGCTGCTCACGAGGTGAGGAGCCCCTGCTCTGGTTTGGTGCTGCTCTAGCAGCCAAAATCTCACCTGGGGGCAGCCAGGGGAACAGCTCCGTGGGAGGTGTTGAAATCTCCCTGCCTGGACACCTCCATGTAAGAGCTGAAATGTGAAATCTGGGGATATCTGGGTCCTGATGGCTGGAACTGCCGTGGGAGGTGTTCCTGCTCGTGGCAGGGGGGTGGAATTAGGTGATCTTTGAGATCCTTTCCATCCTAAAGCATTCCATAAGTCTGTGATTCTGTGAACTGTCCCAGATCTCAGGTTTAGACCTGGACACAGCTCCCAGCTGAGGTTTGCAAACCAGGTTTTCACCTTGGCCCGATTGCCAAGCCCCAGAACAGTTGGATCCTCCCAGGGATTAACTCTCCTTCTTCCCTTGGAGGCTGGGCTTGGCAGAGGAGCCTCTAGGAAGCCCCTGACCTCCCAGGAGCTGGCAGGAATTCCAGCCTCTGGCCGAGTTTGTGTACCTTGCAGTCAAAGCCTGGTTTGAGGCTTTCAGGCTGCCGGGAGTTGGCTGTGGTGGTGGTTTGGGTGATGATTCACAACCCACAACAGCTTTATCTTCTCCGGGAAGTTGCTTTGTAGCAGAAATGAGGCACTGCAGGCCTTGTACTTCAATGGAGCTGCTCTGCCTGGGTGGCTGGAGCTGCCCTGGCAAACCACAGCACCTCTGGGTTGTGCTTCCCCATAGCATTGCTTGATTATCCCCAGCATCAGCTTTATTTACACAGTGGAGTAAATGTAGCTGGGCTGGCCAGCAGCACCCATTAATCAGGCTTAATAATGAGCTGGGGATACTGGGAGAGGAGAGGGGAAAGGAAAGGTCATGAATGTTTCCCCTGTGGAAGGATGTTGGATGTCTCCATTCTCACTCCTGTTTGGCCGCCATCCTGCTCCTGCCGCCTTCCAATGCCCTCTGTGCTCTGTGTCTGTCTGTCTGTCCGTCCGTGTGTCCCTCGGCCAAGGAAGGACATCTGTGCTGCCATGAACAGGCCCTGCGAGACCCTGGGCTTGTCCCACGTGGCTGGGATGTGCCAACCCCACCGCAGCTGCAACATCAACGAGGACACGGGGCTGCCCCTCGCCTTCACCGTGGCGCACGAACTCGGACACAGGTAGTGCCCCTTCCTCCTGCTCCTCCTCCTCTGTGTGCGCCGTGGGGTGGACAAGGATGCACGGGGAGAAGTTGGGAGATGGTCCCCAAGTGGTTCCTCCCTTGCTGCCTGGGGGTTTCATTCCGGAGTTAAGTTTTGGGTTGTCCCAGGTTTAATGAGAACCACGTAATCCCAGGCAGCCTGGAGAAATTGCACTTGGGTATTGTCCTGGGGTGGACAGGAAACCTGGGGGTGATTTGGGAAGGTTTTGGAGCAGAGGTTGCTCATTAAGAAGCTTTAAAGTAGGATCTGGCTGCAGTGTCAGCGACAGAATTTTGCTTGCCCCGGTCTCAGTCAAATTTTGACAAAATCACTTGAACAGTGCAGTTCCCAGTAAATATCTGTGTGTGGCAAAACACCCGCAGTAGGTTTAATTACTCGATCTTGTTCAATATTCCTGAGTTTTCAGTGAAATAGAAGCACGGGCCCAAGGTCAGGGCAGTGTCCTGGGTGTCACTAGAATGACCCCAGGGCAGATCCCTGTCCCTGTTCCTGCACTGGGAGCGGGGCTGGGGCTGTGCCCGGTGTCGCGGTGGCTGTGGTGGCTGTGGTGGCTGTGTGTGGCTCACCTCCCCTCCGTGGGCTGTGCTCTTACACAGTTTTGGGATTCAGCATGATGGAAGCAGCAATGACTGTGAGCCAGTTGGGAAAAGACCTTTCATCATGTCTCCACAGCTCCTGTATGACACGTCCCCCCTCACCTGGTCCCGCTGCAGCCGCGAGTACATCACACGCTTCCTCGAGTGAGTGCTTCCTCCTCTTCTTCCTCCCGGGGGGCTGGGGGGGTCAGGGCCCAGGGCATGGGGGATGTTCTTATCTCTGAGATCACCTCTCTGAGGGTGTTGGGGCTTTTTGCCCAGAGGAGCTGTGGCTGTCCCTGGATCCCTGGAAGTGTTCCAGGCCAGGTTGGATGGGGTTTGGAGCAGTCTGGGACAGTGGGAGGTGTCCCTGCCATGGCAGGGGTGGGATGAGGTGAGCTTTAAAGTCCCTTCCCACCAAACCACTCTGGGATTCCTTGACCTCTCTGGTTGCCTCACCCTGTGCTCTAAGGGGGGTCAGGAGTGTTTGGGGTGGCACAGATCAAACCAGAGTGTTTTTCCCAGTGCTCTCTGCAGTTTCTGCAGAATCTCTTCGATCCTCTCTGCCTGACATGGCCAAGCCAGACCCAGCCAAATTCTTCCCTGCCTTTGTTTATTTTTAGCAGCTACCCGTGGCTGATTTTTCAGCCTGTTTTTAGGAAGTTCCAAGGAACTCAGCCCGGAGTGTGGTTTGTCAGCCAGTGGCTTGCACTGGAGGAACTTTTTCCTCCCTTGCTACGGGAAGGTTTGAAAGCAGTGAGGAGCAGTGAGGGGAGAGCTGGGCTGGGAGGCTGCTGGGGCCAGGCTGCTGCTCCCAAATCGCAGCCTGGGACATGTGGGCTTGGCCCCGTGCAGGAGGAATTACTGCTGATTTATGGCTTTCAGAGGAATGGAGCTTTCCCGCATCCGCAGCGCTCTTGGCCCTCTGCTTTTAACCTTCACTTTGGGATGAAGAATTTCCTGCTTGTGCTGACCTTGGGCTGCTGCGAGCTGTGCTGGGGGAGAGACAGAGCAGCTGGAAGCTCCTCTGGTGGGGTTTTGGTCTCTTTGCTCCCCCAGAAGGAGCAGCTCTTCCTTGGGAGCAGCAGGGTCTGTCACCGGCTGTGACACCCCCGGGGCACGGAGAGGCCAGGGGGTTTTAATGGGATGTTGGCAGGAGAACGGCAGGGAGGGAGCCAGGAAACTGAACCCTGCTGACCTGGGGTTGCTGGATGTGCTTGGAACAGAGCTCACGTTTGGAAAAACCACACTCTCGGATGACGATGATTATTATTTTACACGAGGTTGTTATTATTTTACACGAGGCTATTGTTACTTTCCAAGCACTGCTGAATGTTTGAGCATCTGAAAGTGATTCCCAGCAGTGGCACAGCCCCAGCACTGCAGGTCAGCACTGGCTGCAGCTGGGGCTGGAGGGTCAGGGTCTGCCTGGACGTGAGGGGACACTCACTGGGAGAGGTCCTGTCCTTGCTGTGGCAGCAGTGTCCCCAAGGAAGGTGTCCCCTCGCTCAGGCCAGTGTAGGATGCTGGCACAGGGGGGCTGGTGATGTTTCTGTGCTGGAGGGACCCTTCAGGCTTTGCTCTATGTCAGACCCTTTTGCTCTACATCAGACAAGCAGATTTTCAGCCTCTTTCCTCAGTGCTGAAGCTCTTCTTCCATCATCCTCCTCTTCCCAGGGCTTGGAGCCTGCTGCCCTTCCCCATCCCATGCCACTCCTCTGCCAGCTCCACCAGCTCCATGTCTGTGCAGCTGATTCTTCCCAAGCTCTAAGCCTTGCCTTTGTTTTTGTTGAATTCTGTCCTGGCTTTCTTGGACCCTTCCTCCCGATCTCTGGGAGCTTTTGGAATTTTAATCCTGCTCTCAAATGTATCTGCAGATCCTGTCAGGCTGCTCACAGATGGGGATTCAATCATCGTTCCATCCCCTCCATCCTCCAGCTCGTTAAGGAATGGGCTGGAACAGGCAGAGCAGCGCAGCCTCTGCTTTTCCCTGTGGATTAGGATTTACTGCAGGTCCCTGCAAAGCCACGGGGAAACTCAGGCCAATTTTTCCAGGCTTGGAGAAGTGTTTTGGCCAATTGAACAGGCCAGTAGAATGACTGTAAAATATTTAACAAAGAAATCGATTCTGGAAAAGCTGGAGGGCTGAGGCAGATCCCAGGTGCCATGCAGTGACCCCGCAGTGTGCCTGGCACAGGCTGCACCAGCACCCCGTGTCCAATCCATGCTCCATCCATCCTGGCTCAGCCCCACATCACCCACAGGGATCCTTCCCTTCCCTTCCCTTCCCACCAGGCTGGGAGCAGCAGGATGCTCCTGCTGTTTGGAGTTTGCAAATGGAGACTTCCAAGCTGCTGGGCTGCTGAAAGCAACCCATTTCCTGATTTTTCCCATAGGAAAATATAAATATATTGCAGTAAGGATATAGATGGGGTTTAGGGTCTGTCTCCAGCCAAGGGAGCTGTGTGCAGATGTCCAGTGTGGAGCTCAGTGGTGGGATGGGAAAGGGAGGAGGGGTGCTGGTTCTGCTGGGCATCACCCCGTGGCACTGCCAGCATCCCAGAGCAGGAGCTCTCCTGCTTCCAGCCCTTCCAGCCCTTGTTTCCGTGCTGGTTTGGGTTAGGAAGGAGTCTCATTTCAAGTTAATTCAAAGCCGTTCCCAATCACAACAAACCCGAGTAATCTGATCCACCACCACAGCCTTGCCAGAGGCTTGGCCTTGCTGGAAACAAGTTTGTTTAAATCAACACTGAAGGCTGAACTGGTGACAATTCCGTGTGTGTTTGGGAAGTATCAGAGCAAAAGCAGTTGGAGCAGAGGGAGGCACTGCCTGCCTTGGCCACTCCACTCCCACCTCTGCTCCAAAGAAATGCTGCCCAGCCTGGTTGGAGCACTTGTCTAGTGGTAATGTGGGGGTGAGCATGTTTTGGCTACTGACAATCTCCTTTATTCCTGTTAGCAGGGACATTTCTGGGGGTTGTGGGTCCACCAGGATGCTTCTGGTTGTTGCCTCTTCTGCCCTTGGCCCTTTGCCTTCCCCATGTCCTGCCATCCCTGGGGGACACGGGGGATCGCTCTGGGGGTGGGAAAGGTTCCCAGAGGTGCCCACTGGCACCAGAGCAGCTCCAGGGATTGCAGAGCCAGGGTCGTGTCAGTGGGACATTCATCACCTGCTGCTCCCCCTGGCACCTGCCTGGGGTGACACTGCTGTGACCTCTCTCTTTCAGCCGGGGCTGGGGGCTGTGCCTGGATGACCCCCCAGCCCAGGAGGTGCTGGACTTCCCCTTGGTGCCCCCGGGTGTCCTGTACGACGTGGGCCACCAGTGCCGGCTGCAGTACGGCCCCTACTCCACCTTCTGCGACGACATGGACGTGAGTGGGACCACAGAGCGTGGGACTGGGGGTTCTGTGGGGTTAGGGTCTGCTGGGGCTGAGCTCTGTCTGCTGCAGGGATGGGTGTGTGCAGGAGGGTCAGATGTGTGCTGCAGGGTCGGATCTGTGCAGGGAGGATGGTTTTGTGCTGCAGGGATGGATGTGTGTCAGTCAGGAGCCATGTCCCTGTGTTCCCACAGAGTGTCTGCAGCACGCTGTGGTGCACGGTGGGGAACACGTGTCATTCCAAGCTGGATGCGGCTGTTGATGGCACAGCGTGTGGGGACAACAAGGTAATGGGGGGACACGCCTCCATGGGACCCCTGATCAGCACACACAGGAGCTGTGCAGGGTCCAGTGCAGGGGCTGTGCTCCCCATCCTTACCCTGTGCTCTCTCCTGCCTGTCCCTCCGCAGTGGTGCTTCAACGGCGACTGTGTTCCCGTGGGATTTCGGCCCGAGGCCATCGACGGCGGCTGGAGCTCCTGGAGCTCCTGGGCCTCCTGTTCCCGCAGCTGTGGCGCAGGAGTGCAGAGCGCTGAGAGGCACTGCAGCCACCCCACGTGAGCCAGCCCTGCCCCGGGGCTGCCCAGAGCCCCAGGACCCCCGGCAGGAGTTACAGAGTCCTGAGATGGTTTGAGTTGGAAGGGATCTTATTCCATCCCCTTCCACTGTCCCAGGTTGCTCCAAGCCCTGTCCAGCCTGGCCTGGGACACTGCCAGGGATCCAGGGGCAGCCACAGCTTCTCTGGGCACCCTGTGCCAGGGCCTGTCCACCCTCACAGGAAAGGATTTCTTCCCAATATCCCATCTAACTGCCCTCTGGCAGTGGAAGGCCATTCCCCATTTTCCTGTCCTTCCATCCCTTGGGCAAAGTCCATTTTGCAGTTACTGGTCTGAACGATGAGCTTTTGACCATCAGGGCATTAATTTTTTGGGATTACCCATAGGAGCCTCTGGAGGGGCTGGGCTTGCTCTGCCTCCCTCCACACATCCTTCCCGTTCCGTGCAGGCTGGGAGCTTTGCGGGGTGACTCAAGCAAAGGGCAGAGGCTCCACACTGGGAGATGTAAAACATTTCCAGTGTCCTTTAGTGACAGGACAGCAAACCAGGCATTCTTGGAGCCTGATTCAGAGTTGTTTTGAAAAATCCTGCTGCAGTTTATCACCCTGCTGCATTCCATGAGCCAGCGCTGGCTCCTGCCTGGAAGTGTCCGGGCACTGCTGGAGGAGCTGCCATCTCCCTCCCAGGACTTCTGGGCTCACCCATCTGCTCCCCAGATGTCCCCTTGGTCACCAAGTCCTGAATTCACTGAATACACTGAATTCAGCCAAAACCTGGTGTCAGAGCACCCTGGGATGGGGAGGAAAGGAGCTTTTTAGGGATGTCACATTTCCCTGGCCTGAGGAGCTCTGGCAGCCCCAGGTGTGGGCTCCTGATGTGCCCAGATGTGTTGTGCCCATCCTCTTCCTGGGGTCAGTTTGGCACGTGCTGTTGGGCTCTTGAGGGGCTCTGTCGTCTCAGTCCTGGATCGAGGCCTGGATTTGTGTTTGACATGAGCTCCGGGGCAGAGGTGCCGTGGTGGTTTATGGAGTGTTCCAAACACAGCTGTGGACAGGCAGGAGAGCAAACATTGGGAATTTCCCGGGCAGTTGTTTGCTTTGGCTACTGGAGGTAAATCTTCAGCTTTGCCCTTGGGATGGAGTGAGAAAATGTGTGCTGAGCATCCCCCCTCCCTCAGGGCAGGGCATGTAAACACAGCCCTGAAATAATCATTAGCTTCATTCCCTTCAGCAAAGTGTGCCCAGGAGAAGGAATTTTCATGAGGTCACAGGGCCATGGAGAGTGGTGTGACAAAGGAAAAGACAGCGTGGCAGGAGGTGGTGGCTGTGTTGTGAGGGTCTCTTGGCACCTGAAAAAAAATGGTTGATGCTTTTCAAGTCTCTCTTGATTTAACGAGTGCTTTTAAAAGGTCAGCTTTGCCATCCCCTGGGGCAGCAGAGGAGCAGAGTCAGGAGGATGCCCTGGGTGGGATGGAGAGCAGCTCCTCCAGAGCAGCTGCAGCTTGGGCACCAGGCTGGACAGGGCTTGGAGCAACCCAACTCAGCGGGAGGTGTCCTTGTCCATAGCAGGGGGTGGGACTGGATGGGCTTGAAGGTCCCTTCCAACCCCAACCATTGTGGGATTCTGTGATTCTAAGGTCTCTTTCACTGCAAGCCCCCATGACCCCTGGTTTTCCCTCCCCCAGGCCCAAGTACGGCGGGCGGTACTGCCTGGGCGAGCGGAAGCGATTCCGGATCTGCAACGTGCGGCTGTGTCCTCCAGACAAACCCTCCTTCCGCCAGCTCCAGTGCAGCCAGTTCAACCCCATGCCCTACAAAGGGAAGCTCTACAAGTGGACACCAGTGCCCAACAACAGTGAGTGCAGGGCAGACACCTCAGACCCGGAAACGCCCGGACATGGTCCTGCAAACGGCCGGAGAGGGCTGTTGGTGTCCCAGCGGTGCCTCGCAGCCTGTTGATGCTGTATTTTGTATTTTACACTGTGGCTGGGCTTGCAGGGTTGATTTGTGTTTTCGGAGGCGGCCTGGGCGCTGGGGTTGAATGTGTGCCTGTTCCCCAGTGAACCCCTGCGAGCTGCACTGCCGGCCCGAGCACGAGTACTTTGCAGAGAAGCTGCGTGACGCCGTGGTGGATGGGACACCCTGCTATGACAGTGACAGCAGCCGTGACGTCTGCATCAACGGCATCTGCAAGGTGGGGGGACCTGGGGGCACCCTGAGCCTCGGGAAACATGGGAGGGGACAGGAGCTACCCCTGGGTGCTCAGTGTCTCCTCCCTCACATGCGGAGCTCACTGCTTTTGCCATTCTCCATCTGGGAAGTGTTCCTGATTGCCCATGGGTGTGTGGTACAGGCTGGGTCAGCCTCACTGCTGGCCTCAAGGGACAGAGCACAGCCCAGGCCAGGACAGGGCTTGGAGCAACCTGGTCTAGGGAAGGTGTCCCTGCCCATGGCAGGGATTGTCTTTAATGGAGGTGCTCTTCCATTGGAAGTGGATTGGAACTGGATTGTGTTTAACATCCCTTCCAACCCAAACCGTCCCATGATGCTGTGAATCCTCTGGAGATGGTGCGGTCGGTGCTGGGAGTGCTCTGGGAGGTGCTGCTGCGGGGCTGACGAGGTTCCCTTGCAGAACGTGGGCTGTGACTACGAGATCGACTCGCACGCCGTGGAGGATCGCTGCGGGGTGTGCCACGGGGACGGCTCCACCTGCCACACTGTGCACAAGACCTTCGAGGACAGCGAGGGGCTGGGTAAGGCCACCTCCTGCTGCTGCTGTGCTCCTTGGGAGAGGGGGTTAATCCCAGCTTGTCGACTTTGGGGATGAGACAGCAGGGAACTCAGGTGGGCTCAGGGCTTGGTGCCCATTGGTGCCTTACAGAGGTGTAAGGATTGGCACAATGCTGGCACCCAGGGGACACAGCACTCACTCAGGGGACACTGGCACCCACCCAAGGACAAAAATCATCTCAGACACCTCTGACTCTGCCAAGACCAACATTTGGTTCCATTCCCAGGTTATGTCGACATCGGGATTATCCCCGTGGGAGCCCGGGAGATCCGGATTGAAGAAGTGGCAGAAGCTGGGAATTTCCTGGCACTGCGGAGCGAGGACCCGGAGAAGTATTTCCTGAACGGCGGCTGGACCATCCAGTGGAACGGGGACTACAGGGTGGCAGGGACCACCTTCACCTACAAGAGGACAGGGAACTGGGAGAACCTCACCTCTCCGGGGCCCACCGTGGAGCCTGTGTGGATCCAGGTAGGATGGATCCTGCCTTCCTTGTGGGCTGAGCTGCCATGGGCCCTCCCTGATGGAAGGGATGGGCTCTGCATCTCCTCAGGGTGTTTCTGCAGGATCCAGCAGCAGAGCAGCCAAACACACACTGCCAGCCCCGGGGAGTGTTTCCAGCCCACACCACTTCCAGCTGAGCCTCATCCCCTCTGCAGCATTCCACAAAGTATTTACACAGGAGAGGGAGTGTGAGGAGAAAGAGCCTTTTGCTGAGGCCTTTCCCGTATCTTATCAAGAGCAGGGAAGGAGCCCCCAGTGCTTCTGGCTGGGCTGGGCAGTCAGCAGTGAGGGAGCTGCTGGTTCATGCAAAGCTTTGGGAGTCAATATCCTTGTGGCCGTGAGGTCAAGACATCCTCTGGAGAAGCCAGGGGGAATCATCCCATGGATGATAGCACAGCTGGCACCAGGCTGAGATCCCTCATGGGGCCAGGGGTGGTGACAGGCACAGAGCTGCATCCCTGGACCCCCAGGACCCCCTGCCCCAGCAGTCATGGCCCAGCCAGACGCTCTCTCCAGAGCATCTCCCCCTTTGCATGGCCTTGCCCAGAGCTCAGTCACCCTGAGCAGGCAGAACCTTGTCCTTGTGCCTTTCCTTCAGCAGCAGCTCGGGATGGGATGTGAGGATCTTGGGCCTCCTGCCTCCAAGGGCTGCTGTTAATGGGAATGCTGGCACGCTCGGCACCCACAAATCGCTTTCTGGGATTCACAACCTAATTAAAACCTTTGGACAAGAATGTTTCAATATTCATGGAGAGGTTTTGGAAAGACGCCCTGGCTCCTGCCAAAGCTCCAAGAACAACAAAGCTTTGGCAATAATGGGAGTGCTTAGGCTAAGAAAAACAGGGATGAACTCCCAGCCCTGGCGAGCGTGGGTGCGGGAGGCGCTTTGAGCAGAACTTGTGTCCACCACAGGAGCTGCAGGAGCCCCTTTGGAGTGGGGAGCAATTTGGGAAATTCCCCCACGGGCAGGGACACAGACCAGGTTGCTCCAAGTCCCACCCAGCCTGGTGTGGAGCTGGGCACAATCACATCCTTCTGGCCCTGCTGGGCAGGTCCTTCTCTCCTGAGAAGCCCCCGGGGCAATGCCACCCCACAGTGCCACCCCCTGACTGTGCCCTGTGTCCCCCAGCTGCTGTTCCAGGAGACCAACCCTGGGGTGAGGTACCAGTACACCATCCAGCGCCCAGCCGACAGCGAGAATGAGATCGAGCAGCCCGAGTTCCTGTGGCGCTTCGGCTCCTGGACCACCTGCACGGCCACCTGCGGGACAGGTGAGTGCAGCTCTGCTCCGAGCAGTGCAGCATCCCCAGAGCCTGAGAAATTCCTGGGGCTTGGGTTTCACAGGGTCTTAGGGGAAGAAAAGAGGGCCATCTGCTGAGGTCACAGCTCCGGTGCCCCCGCAGCACTCGCCGGGAACCCCGGGGCTTTATCAGCGCTTTGCTGCCGGCTCGGTGTCCTGTTACCCGGCAGGGGAGGGAGACAAAAGAGCTTTAGAGAAATCAGCGAGTGTGGAAGGGCTGGTCTCCTGCCCGGCTGGGCCTCTCCAGGGGGGAGAATATCCCGGGTTTTACGGAGAGCACACGGGAGCGTGCCTGGTGCAGGCAGAGCTTTGGGGTCCCACACTGTCCGTCTGTGGACATTGGCTTCCCCCATCCTGTCCCACTGCAACACTAGCTGGGTGTCCCAGGGTCCCAAGGGCACCTTTTGGAGCAGCTGATGCAGAGGGACAATCCTGGAACCCAGCCAGGGGGAGGCTGGGGCCAGCAAGCACTTCCTCGAGAGCAGCTGGCACTGGAAAAAAGGGGAATTCAAGGACACTCGTGCTTTCTAGGTAGCACAGAGTGCCAGGACATGGGCTTTGTTTAAAACCAGCTTTCCTTTGTATGATTTGAGTGCTTGGCTTCCAGAGCAGAAGCGAAATAGAGGAGTGAATCAGGCAGCAGTCGGGTGAGGGAGAGCAGCTGGAGGAGGGCTGAGCCCCTCTCCCTGGCCTGGATGGTGGTGTGAGCTGAGACATGGATTTGGGAGAGCTCACCCTGAGCCGTTGCTCAGTCCCAGCGCCCTGTAAGCTCCCAAGTGCTTGAGGCAGAGCCCAGCTGGGCAGCCTCAGCAGGGCTCTGTCAGTGTCAGCTGAGTTCCTGGTGGCAGCTCTCCATGTCACAGGTCAAGTACGTGTTACAGAAATGGGGACAGAAGCCGGAGCGAGGCAGCATGGTGAGGTCACCCTTAAAAACCCCTGTGAGCAGGCTGGGGACACGAGGCTTTGGCCAGCGATTTGTCCCTGATTTGGGCTGGGGCAGGGCTGCCAAAAGAGCTGGGTGCTGCCCCTTGGCTCCCCACAGCCGCAGAACACAGGCTCTGGGCAGTGGTGCCAGGGCAGTGCAGCTCTGTGGCTGCAGCCCCTCCAGCTGCCCCCCTGCCCCAGCTGCCCTGTGGGGCTCCGTGAGGGCAGCACACCCTCAGCACAAACCAGCTGGCAGCTTAAAGTGGTGCTGCCATTTTCTTTCCCCTCTTCTGGTGGCTCAGGCTCACCAAGAGCATCCTGCTGCTGGAGGGTGCTGGGTGGTTCAGTTTGGTTTCCAAAGCCGCGCTGGTGCCCATGTTGTGACAGTGCCCTTGGGGGTGTGTGTGTCAGGGTGCCTGTGCCCTGTCAGTGCCCTCAGGGGTGCTCAGTGCCCTGTCAGTGCCCTCAGGGATGTTCAGTGCCCTGTCAGTGCCCTCAGGGGTGCTCAGTGCCCTGTCAGTGCCCTCAGGGATGCTCAGTGCCCTGTCAGTGCCCTCAGGGGTGCTCAGTGCCTCATCCCTCCCGCAGGGGTGCAGCGGCAGGTGGTGCACTGCGTGGAGAGGCTGGCAGGCCTGGTGGAGGAGAGGTTCTGCGATGCACTCACCCGTCCTGACGACCAGCAGCGCACCTGCAGCGAGGAGCCCTGCCCGGCCAGGTGTGACCCTGCCCTTCTCCTCCTTCTCCCTCACCCTGGGGTGGGTGCCAGGCCCTGGGCTGGTCCATGACAGCATCCCTGAGCGCCGCAGGGCCTTGCCTGTCCACAGGAGGTCCCAGCCTGGCAGGATGCTCCTCTCTGCCTCTGTGCACACGACCCTGGCACAGCGGGGGGACTGTCCCATCCCTGACCCTCTGTCCGGGCTCCCAGACCTTGGACTGACACATCTGGGATCCTCCTTTCCCTATGGCTCCACATGATGGGCTATGGGGCAGACCCTGGGGTGTGGCCACTTGCTCTGGCTGACATCTTTCTTTTTCCCCTTTTTTTTCCCCNCCCCCCTTTCCCCCTTTTCCCCTTTCCCCCCTTTCCCTGTGTCCTTCCCTGCAGGTGGTGGGTGGGTGAGTGGCAGAAGTGCTCAGCCACGTGTGGCCGGGCAGGGCTGATGAAGAGGACAGTGCTGTGCATCCAGAGCGTGGGGCTGGACGAGCAGAGAGCCCTGCAGCCAGCAGACTGCCAGCACCTCCCCAAGCCGGATGCCACTGCGCCGTGTCACCCGGAGGTCCCCTGTCCCTCCCAGTGGGCAGTAGGGAACTGGTCTGAGGTGAGAGGGAGCACTGGGGAGGTGGAGAGGGGTGGGAGGTGGGGACAGGTGCCTCCAGACACCTCAGCCTGCCCAGGGTGTGCTCCTGCTCGCAGAAAATCCGTGGATTGTCTGGATGGGCTCAGCAGCTCCAGGGATGGGAATTCCATTGCTTGGAGAGGTCTTGGAGTGAGGAAGGAGCGTTGGGCAGCTGAGCTCTGCCCCATCTCGGGGCTTTGCAGCTCCTCACACAGGGTGAGGGCCACGCTCTGTGCTTGGCACCAGGAGGGCAGAAATGAGGTTTCCAACTGGACAGGGCTTGGAGCAGCCTGGTGTAGTGGAAGGTGTCCCTGCCCACAGCAGGGCGTGGAACTGGACGATTTTTAAGGTCCTTTCCAAGCCAAACCGTTCCATGGGCTGATTAATGGCGACACTCTGTGTAACCTTGATTTATTTTTGTGTTTCTGTGAATCAGCTTAACCACAGGCTAAGGGTTTCAACCAGAAAATGATAACTCCTAATTTCAGTAGCCATTCCAAAAGTGTTCAGGGTGAAGACAAATATCAGGAGAGAAAGAAGAGAGCCTGGGAATGGAGCTTGTTGCTAAGGAACAAATGGAATCAAATGTGAACAGAGAATTTGAAGGCTAAATGAGAACGAGTTGGAAATATTTTTCTAGGGGACCACAAAAACCACAATTAAGGGCTAAGAAAGGTGGATGCAGTGATTTGACAGGAAAATTACTGCTTGTAGATGGGTCTGTCCTGGTCAGGGCCAGCTCCAGCCTTCACAGTTGTCATCTGTGGTGTTGGCACCAATGGATTTGTGAGCCCAGGAAAAATGCATTTGGGATTTTGAGGCTCAGTCATTTTTCTGTCCTTTAATTTAAAGGCAGAGCCCTCTCCCTTCTCTGTTTCCACCAGCACTGTAAGTAGGGGAATTGGAAGGGCTTGGAAGCTTCCCAGAGCTGTGGTCCTTCTGTCAGCAGTAGCAGCAGGGGTGGGGCAGTTTGTCCCTGCAGAGCCCAGGCAGGAGCACGAGTGCCTGTCCAGCACCAGAGCACCCAGCACTGCCACACCACAGGGGCTCTGTGGGGCTTGGGTGGCCCACAGCTGCTTAAACACTGGGATTTAGTGCCTTAGAAAGATCCCAAAGCTCTGTATATCCAGCTTTATGGACTTTCCAAAGAAGTTGTGCAGCAGGAAGGCTGCTGTGTTGTTGGTGGGTTCCCAGACACTGGCTGTGTCCTGGCAGGAGCACATCCCACCGTGCCAGCCGGCCCTGATGCCTCCTGCTCAAGGCTGAGCCCTCCTGCAAGCTCGGTGTGCTCCCACACAAGGCTCCTAGCAGCCTTCATTCCTTATCTGTGTCCCAAAGGCTTCCCTGATAACCCAGCCTTGGCAAATAACCTCCTTCCTTCCCTGCTGCAAGCACTGTGATACCTGGATCTCCTGGGTGGGATCTCCTGGGTGATCTCCTGGGTGGGACTGAAGCCTTTGCTGGGAAGTTTTAGCTTTGTGGGAGTTGACCTCTGTTTTGCCTGGTCTGGCAGTGCCACGGCAGGGGATGAGCAGCTCCTTGCAGCTCTCTCATGGCTGTTGGTGTGCAGAAGTGTTTGATTCTGGCAGCTGGAAATGCCTGGTGGTGGCCACATGGTGTTCCCAGAGAATCCTGGAATGCTCTGGGGCAGAAGGGACCTTAAAGCCCATCTTGTTTCACCCCTGCCATGAGCAGGGACAGCTTTCAGAAATCCAGGTTGCTCCAAGCCCAAATGCAGCAGAAAATGCTGCTGTTCTCCTCTCCAGCTTCTCGGTTTCTTTTGTACTGACCCATCTCAAAGAGCCCATTATGGGGGGACGGGGTGACCCCACCAAAGCTCCTTCCTGACCTTTGCTTTTTCCCTACTCGGACAACACCCATGTTGTTATTCCCTGCTTTAAAGAATGCTCTTCTAGAAGAAGAGCTGCAATTCATGGCAATAGGTCACAGGAAAGACCTATTAGATCATCCTACCCCTGCCCTTCCCAGCGTCCATCTCCCAGGAAAACCGTGGCTGGAGTGCAGGCCAAGGATCACCCTGAGCAAAGTGCCACCAGCACCAGCCCTGTTTTGGGACAGTGTCCAACGGGGGAGCCCCGATTTGGGCAGCAGTGTGTGTGACCAGCACACCCCACCCCCTGCCATGGTGGCACTGGCACAGGAGGTGCCCTGGTGGGCGGTGGGAGCTGGCAGAGTGACGTGGAACCCTGTGGCCCAGGGGACAGTGGGGACTCACAGAGAGCACCGGGGGGCACATGGACACTGCTCCCAGCCCAGCCCTGCTGACCTGTCCCTCTCTCGTCCCTCCCCAGTGCTCTGTGACATGTGGCAATGGGACCCAGGGGCGCCCTGTGCACTGCAGCAACAGCACCGGGGCTGGGTGTGACCCTGCGGAGAGACCCAGCCAGGACAGGGTTTGCTCCTTGCCACAGTGCCACAAGAAATGGGACAGCAATGCCGACTGGTCTGGCAGTGGCTCCTCCAGCAGGGAGGTGTTCAATGAAATCCATTACATCCGCAGCAACCACATTACCAAATTTAACCCCTTAGTCCCAAACATCCCGGAGTCCAACGATGTCAATGTCATCACCGAGGAGGACTTCTCAGCCAGGAAGGGAAATGTCTTTGTTGATGATTTTTACTACGATTATAACTTTATCAACTTCCATGAGGATCTGTCTTACTATCCCTTCACGGAGAAGGAGACCAAAGGTGAGGAGCTGAAGCCAGAGCTGAGCACTGATGACATGGAGGGGTCCCAGGAGGTGCCCACTGAGGCCCTAATCACCACCAACGAGCTGGGAGGAGACAGCGAGGACCATCCCAGCACTGATGAGGAAAACCCTTCTGCTCCTGTGTGTGAGCGAGAGACAGAGCCTGGGGATTCAGCCACAAATGACCTCCTGAACATGCTCCCTGAGGATGTGGGATCAGCCACTCCCAGATACACCACCCCTGCCTTTTTGGGTGAGGAGGAGGAGGACGCAGTGCTTGTGCCCCACTCTGAGCACCACCCGCCCACTCAGAGCACCGTGATCCGCAGCTCTGCAAGCAGCCACGGCCACCAGCCCAGGGATGAACCCCATGGAGCTGTGCCCACCAGCCGTGGCCTCTCTCCCTGGGCACCCCACCCAGCTGAGCCGGTGCCCACGGGCTGGGGCAGTGCCGGCGTGGATGTGTCCTATGGCAGTGGCCCTGTGAGCACAGAGGGACATGGCATGGCTGGCTCTGCAGGGAGAGACCACGAGGACTCCAGGGAAATGGCCGTCACTGGTGACACTAACAGTGCAGCCCCCCAGCCCACGGAGCAGCACGGGTGGGCAGGGATGCCACAGGGGATGCTGGACACACAGGCAGGCGGGCGAGCCCGGGGGATGGACAGGGCAGATCTTTCCTTGCCCACCCTGCAGGCCCCGGGCTGGGAGGTGGCAGGGAATGCTGGCAGCCCCCACCCTGCTGTGACTCCCCCTCCCGTGGGTGCTGATGGGGCTCCCGTGGGGCAGAGAGGGCACCAGCCAGAGCTCCACACCCCCCCAGCCCCCACCTCAACCCCCTCGGTGGCCACAACAGCCCCTCCAGTGTCCCTGTCCCCTGCCACACCCGGGCCAGCCACCCAGCTCACCTCCAGGGGCCTCACCCAGCAGGATGCCCTGGCCCCAGCCATGCCCACGGCCCCAGCTCTCCCTGCCCACACAGCAGAGTCCCCCCTGCCATGGGGGACACAAGGGGTGTCCCAGCACCTGGATCTGGCATCGCCCCACGCCGAGCTGACCTCCCACGGGACCCCACTCAGCGTCACTGCACCAAAGGAACCCTCACCATGGGCACCCCCAGGGACATCTGCCTCCAGGGACGGGGATGAGTTGTCCCAGCCCACCCCTCTGCCACCCCCACTCTGGGAGAAGAGGCTGGAGGAGGAGGAGGCTCTGCTCCCACCATTGACCACCGCAGCAGCCACTGCCAAGCCCAGCTGGGAGGTCGGGAACTGGAGTGAGGTACGTGGTGAATCCCATCAACAGTGTGACATAGGACAGGTATGGATGTGACCCTGTCCTGGCTGGCTCTGGGGCGTTGCTCTTGGCAGCACTCATTGGCTGGGGTCATTAGTGCTGATTAAGAGAGAACTGGTAATGAAAAGCTAAAGGCAACTCCAGCTCAGGGTGCTGCCCCATTTTCCACTGAGCTGTGGGCAGCAATGGCCATGAGAATCTTCCTGGGAGCAAACCCTGAGCAGGGAAAGGAACGGTTACTCCCAGCCAGAGCAGAAACAACTGGACTGGGATGTGGAGGAACATGTTCCTCCTCCTTCCCTGGGCTGAGAGCTGTCTGATGTGGCATTGCTTGGAGAGGATAGGTCCTCTCCCCACATCACCCACAGCCCCAGCTTACCCAGCACCCTCCCAGTGCCCATGGGAAAGACAGGAGCTGAGTCCCCAGGGACCTTTCTGCTGGGTCACCAAGCTGCCTCCTCGGCCAGATCCAGAGCTGGGGGGGTCAGGGGTGTCGGGATGGAGAGCAGCAGGCTCAGGGGTGTCGGGATGGAGAGCAGCAGGCTCAGGGGTGTCGGGATGGAGAAGAGCAGGCTCAGGGGTGTCGGGATGGAGAGCAGCAGGCTCAGGGGTGTCGGGATGGAGAAGAGCAGGCTCAGGGGTGTCGGGATGGAGAGCAGCAGGCTCAGGGGTGTCGGGATGGAGAGCAGCAGGCTCAGGGGTGTCGGGATGGAGAAGAGCAGGCTCAGGGGTGTCGGGATGGAGAAGAGCAGGCTCAGGGGTGTTGGGATGGAGAGCAGCAGGATCCCTGTGTTGCAGTGCTCGGCCACGTGCGGTGTTGGCGCGGTGTGGCGGTCTGTGCGCTGCAGCAGTGGCAGTGATGGTGGCTGTGCCGCGGCTGACAGGCCTGTCCCTGCCCGGAGGTGCTCCCTGAGACCCTGCTCGGCCTGGCGTGTGGGCAACTGGAGCAAGGTAAGGGGCCATGCTGGGAGGGAAGGACCCAAAAACCCGCGGGACAAGAGAGGTCTGGGGTCACACCGGCTCTCGGGGAGAGTTCTTTCCCCATGGTTCACAAAGGCAGATTCTAGAGGTTTGCACTTGCCACAGAGTTTAAACTACTTTTCCCACAGTATTTTCCTGCTCTGGTAAAAAAGTAATGAATTTGCAAAAGCTAAACAAAGAGGGGTTTGAAAGGCCAGCTTGGGTGGGGCTGGACAGCCTGGGCTAGTGGGTGTCATCCCATGGCAGGGCCTTGGAACAAGATGGTCTTTAAGGTGCATCCCAAACCACTCTGTGGCTCTGTGATTTGTCAGTTTCTGGACAATGTTCTGGGCACTCTGCACTGCCAGGGGATGTTTGCAGTTGGGTTGGATGAATGCAGTAGGTTCCGTGGTGGGGAACAGCCCTCCTTGCTCAAGGTGGTTGCTGTTCCTTGGGATCATGAGTTGTTTAATGCATAAAGGCTGTTTTTGTTACAAGTGGAAACCACCTGGTTTCAGAGGGGTGGTAGTGACAGATGAGCTGCAGGGACTGTGCTCTAGCTTGGCCTAGAGCAAGAGGGGAAAGGAGGTAAAGAGTCAGCTCAATTGCAACACCACGGGGAGCCTGTCCCTGGGGTCACCTCCCCTTCCTGAAGGGATACCCCTGCCCCAGCCCTTGCTCCCTTCCCCATGGTGGTGCCATGTCCTTTCCCAGTGCTCCCGGAACTGCGGTGGAGGCACCAAGGTTCGGGATGTTCACTGCGTTGACACCAGAGACCAGCGGCTCCTGCGGCCCTTCCACTGCCAGGCTGTGCTCGCCCAGCCTCCAGCACAGCTGCCCTGCCAGAGCGCACCGTGCCTGGCCTGGTACACATCCTCCTGGAGAGAGGTAGGGCTGCCCAGGGGCTGGGGGGACAGCGTGTGCCACCCCTGCCATGGCAGGGACCCCTTCCACTGTCCCAGGTTGCTCCAAGCCCCAGTGTCCAACCTGGCCTTGGACACTGCCAGGGATCCAGGGGCAGCCACAGCTTCTCTGGGCACCCTGTGCCAGGGCCTGCCCACCCTCACAGGGAACAATTCCCTCCCAATATCCCATCTATCCCTGCCCTCTGGAAATGGGAAACCATTCCCTATTTTCCTGTCCTTCCATCCTTTGTCCCAAGTCCCACTCCAGCTCTCCTGTGCAGTGTTTTTTAAGGGCACACATGGACTCTATGATGGTATACTGAAGACACTTTATTGCAAAAATCCAGGGTTCTTAAACTGTTAGTTTGTTCTGAGTTTCCATACTTGCGAGGCACAACAAATGTGCTTAACCAACAGCATCAGGTGTAACCAACCACAGCCCCATGGTGTGAGCTCTCATTGGTGCTAATAATTGTTTTTCTACCATATAACTTGGTTTTCACCTCTAGTTCAGCTGAGTGATTCTCAGAATGCTTTTCTAGTTTGCCAAAGTAACAAGTGAGCAAGGATTTTACAAGGGCAGCACGGCCCTCACTTTTCAAGGCCTTTCTGCTCCGCAACACTCCTGGAGCCCCTTTAGGCCCTGGGACTCTGAGGGGCTCTGAGGTCCCCCTGGAGCCTTCCCCTCTCCAAGTGAACACCCCCAGCTGTCCCCAGGGCAGAGGGGCTGCAGCCCCCAGCCCCTGACGGTGTTTTGTGTCCCCGCTGTGTCCCGCAGTGCTCGGAGCCGTGTGGCGGCGGGGAGCAGGCCCGGCTGGTGACGTGCCCAGAGCCAGGCCGCTGCGAGGAGACCCTGCGGCCCAACAGCTCCCGGCCCTGCAACACCCAGCCCTGCACCACCTGGGTCGTGGGCTCCTGGGGGCAGGTGAGCCCCGGGGAACGGCAGGGACGGGGCGGCACTGGGGCTCTGCGGGACACGGGGAGTGTCCCCAGGCTGACCCGCTGCGCTCCCGCAGTGCTCGGCTCCCTGCGGAGGGGGAATCCAGCGGCGCCAGGTCAAGTGCATCGACACCAGGACGGGGGTGGCCGAGGAGGACAGCAGCCTGTGTGACCACGAGCCCTGGCCGGAGAGCACCCAGAAGTGCAACCCCCAGGACTGCAACAGCTCCGAGCCGGGTGAGCAGCAGCCAAAACCAGGCTGGAAAATGGTGTGGGCAGTCTGTGGGGAGATGGAGTGAGTGTTTCGTACGTGGATTGTGTAAGGCTGACTTGGATAATTCATGATGAAGTGAGAATGTTATAACAGTGTATAAATGTCCAGAGCATCCGTCCCTCAGGGGGCCAAGTGGGGTTTTATGGCACGGGGGTGAGCTGGGCTGTGCTTGTTGGAGTCAGCAGTGTCACCCAGCACGGGGACACCCGAAGGACCTTGTGGGGTGAAGGGACCCTATTCAGGGGCAGCATTCAGGAAAAGGAAGGCACAGGGGAATACCCTGTGATGGAGCTCTCAGGAGGCTGTTTAGTGGTAAAGTCCTGGAAAGCAGAACTTGTGAAACAAGCTGGGCCCAGCTTTAGGAAATGGAATAAAGGAGCAGTTCTCCAGCACCTTCAGGTATGTCTGAGCAGGTGCCTCAGGGAGCCAGCCCAATTCTAACCTGGTTTTTATTTACCTGCCCTGGCTGCAGCCGCAGTGGTTGGCCACACCATGGGCACTCACTTGGCTTCTCCTCCCTCCTCCCCTCACAGAGATAGATCCCACAGCACCAGGCAGTTCCCTGAGAGCCAGAAGTCTGGGGGCTGCAAGGGTTAACAGCACTTAGAGGAAAAGCAATATAATGAGGGATTAGATGTCACTGATACCAGCATGTCAATCATTTATCAGCTTTATCTTTTCAATGTGTCTGTGCAAAAGAAAAGCTCTTTGGCTGCCCAGAAAGTATGGTTGGACCTCCAGGAGGTTTGTTGGACAAAGGGAGGGCTGAGAGATTGGGCAGGGGGGCAGCAGTAGCTGGTGCCTGGGGTGGAGGAGCTGGATCCATGGCTGCTCCACACATCCATGCAGCCTGGGACAGCCATTCCACCCTTCCAGCTCTTTGTGTTTGTCCCATGCTCAGCGTGTTCCTCCTATTCCAGAGTGGGCAGGAGCATTGGCTTTGGTTAGGTGGGATTTGGCCACTGGCACTGTTGGCCATCAGAATGTTTTTGGCCATCAATCTGCTCCTTTTTGGAGCATTTGCAGGGCCACGGGGCACTCCAGCATTTAGGAAATGATGAGTCAGCCTGCTCAAGAAACGATGTGTGGTTCCGGCTGTTTTTGTCAAGGGAAAATTTCCATGCCAGGCTTGGTGATGAGAGCTGTGGAGCCAAGGCTGGACCAGAATAACCACTGAGATGTGTAGGAAGCACACAAATAAATGGTAAAATCCTGGATCAAAAATGACATAAATGCTCTGGCTGCAGCCCAGGGCAGGAAACGCCTCTTGCAAATACAAACGTTTCCAGCCAAAGCATGAAGGGGAACAAAACTTTCACATGGCAGGAAATCCCAGATGTGTAAATGCACAGGCAAAGGCTCCCAGAAAGACATAAATGTAACTCCAGACCTTTCCTGTGTTTTAAGGGATTTTTACTGCACAAGATGGATTCAGGCTGGAGCAATCCATGTTTTTGTGAGGAGCACAAGGAGCCTCTCCCTCCTCTGGCATGAGGTGCTCTGGTACCAGCAGAGCCAGGGCTGGGTCTGTGAGTGTTCATGTCCTCACCGGACACAAAAATGCCAATAACCCCAGCAGGGTTTAACTGTTCAAACCATTATCAGATGGATTTTGAGCAGAGATGGAACAGATGAAGCACAAACAAACATCTCACGGCAATCGGCTCCTCAATTAAAGGAGGTCAGGATTAATTAGAACCAGAGTTTTGAGATGTTGCCAGGTTATAAATTAATTGAAGATTGCACCGAGGTTATTTTTGAATGTGGCTGCTTTCTTACAGATGCAGCCAGCTGTGAGTGTGTCCTTAGATGGCTCCTGGGAGCATCAGAGCCGAGGGCACCCCAGTGCCTCCTTGTGATGCTCCAGAGGCTGAGGACAGTTATCTGGGAATTGTTTGTGGTGTCTTGGAAGGGAACTGAGCCCAAGGGCCTGGAGAAACCAGCAGCAGTTTATCCAGCAGATCAGAGATATTTAAACCAGAAAAGTGGGAATTGCTGTGTACTGGAGGAGGAAGCAGGGGATGAACAGATCTGGTCACTCGGCTGGTCACTGCAGGGTGGTGGCCATGCTGGACATGGCTTTTGGGCAGATCCTGGTGGTGGTGACACATCCCTGCCGAGGACAGAGCAGGGCAGCCCTGGGTGCTCATCGTGGTTATGCCATGATAGGAATCACTCCCTTGTGCCTGTTTCTCCAGATCCCATATCAGGGAGGTCTCTGAGTTCCCCAGATTTGCGCCAGGCAGGTGATACGGCCAGTTCTTGGCTCCAACAGCAAACATGGCTGTTCCACAGGTGTCTCAGCTTGGAATTCCAAAGGGATGAGCTAAAGACTTCACTGGCTCAAGGACAAGTGTGCATAAAGTGGTGCAGCTCCTCTGGGAGCAGGACAGAGCAGCAGGATGGAGCTCAGCCCCTATCCCGGGAATTCAGCCCCTATCCTGGGAGCAGCCAGCACAGGGATCAAGCTGGG
The DNA here is from genome assembly GCA_013397955.1 of Grantiella picta. Taxonomy (NCBI): domain Eukaryota; kingdom Metazoa; phylum Chordata; class Aves; order Passeriformes; family Meliphagidae; genus Grantiella; species Grantiella picta. The sequence continues at coordinate 195,482 of VZRM01004163.1, forward strand.
GGCTGTGGGGGCCAAGGAATGAAGCCTCTGCTCACACTGGGTCAGTCCCTGACACCCCTGGCTCTCCCACTGCTCCCGTTTGCCGGCTCATTATCCAGGGCTGGCTGGATTTCCAGTTGCCACAAGATTAATTGGCAATTAAACGTAGTGTTGCTGCTTGCTCTGAGTAAGGATATGAAATTGGTCGTGGTTCTGCAAGTCCCAGGGTTTGTCCACAAGGGACCCATGTGGGAAATAATTGCAGCAAATCCCAATTTTCTCTGCCATTTGAGTGTGTAAGTCCCTATCCAAGCGGTGAGGGCAGGAAGTGCTGCTGAGCGAGACATGGAGGGCAATTAATTAACTGCTAATTAACAGCAGAGTCGGTGGGAAAGGGATGCTCAGGAAAGAGCTCCCTGTTTTGATTAAATATAGGAGAAAGATGTTGTCCACAGCAGGGCTGACACCTGAAAACTGTGGGGTTTGTAGATTTCTCCCAGTTTTCCCAACTGTGGCCATGATGGTGCCAGCCTGTGCAGGCCAAGCTGCAGCTGGGGGTGCATCCCATGCACCCCATGCACCCCATGCATCCCATCTATCCCATCCTGCTGACCAGAGACCACAGGGAGGCACCTCAGCCCCAGAGCAGGACCCTGGAATAATTTCCTTGTTAAATTCAGCCCTGGCTCTGAGAGCATCCCGAAGGCCAGAGGTCAGCAGCCTAATTCCCTGGATTTGCTAGCTCAGCTCTAAGCTCAACCTTTCCTTGTTTTTACAAAACGTGTTCCAGGAAGTTTATTTTTCCCAGGAATAAAAGTAAAAGCTTAGGTCTGGCTGGCAGAAGCTTAAATGAAATTTAAAGCAACTTCCACGCCGACCTGAAAAAACAGCCCCAAGAAAAAGTGGGGTTTTTCAGTCTCTAATGTGCTGACTTAGCCTGGATTTTTAAAGCCCTGCTTTAAGCTATTTCTTTAGCCTAAAATTTGGCATGGACTTAGGGAACGAGTGTCCAAATGAAGTATGAGAATGATATAAAAAAATTGTTAATAGGAAGAAATAGCAATAAAAGGATTAAATGAAAATTGGGTGGGTTCTGTAGGTCCCTCTCTGAAGAGCTGACAAATTAAGTGCTTATTACAGCTTCCCTTGCCCAAGACCAAATTCCAGGGAGGAACCATGAGCTCAGCCAAGATTTTCAGACCTGAGCTTGACCCTGCACACATCCACCCTGAGACTGCATCAGGATCTGGGAAAAGTGATGGGAACTCAACCCCTCAACAACTCCCAGTGACTTCACTGAGTTCAGGGAGCAGTTGGAAAATGCTCTCAGCACAGGGTGGGATTGTGGGGGTGTCCTGTGCAGGGCCAGGAGCTGGACTGGATGATCTCGGTGAGTTCCTTCCAATTCACATATTTTATGATTCTGTGAGGTCATTTTGCTTTGGAATCCTGAGGTCGTGCCGGGGTCTCCTGTAAGGTTAGCAGCCTCCAGCCAAGGGTGGTGGCTCTTCTCCCTCATCTCCAAGCCCATCCCAGCTGTTTTCCGTGGTAATCCCACACCTTTGTGGATAAAGAGGTGTTCAGAGAGCAGTAATCCCTGGCAGAGTCGGCTCATTGATGCCTGGGCACGGCGCAGGGATGGGAATTTCCTGACAGGCCCAGGGTGCTGACCCCCTGGAAAGGGATCAGGAAAGAGCTAAGCCATCAATCCAGGCCTGGGAAGCAGCCTCCTCCCAGTGTGGGCCTCCAGCAGCCTGGCCTTCACAGCTCTTTCCAGGGAAGGCAGGAGGCAGCTTGGTTGTGATCCATAAATCACTTTCTAGGAAGCTGTGATGAGCGGAGCAAGCACTAAAAATACCGAGGGGCTGGGCAGGGTCTGCCTGGGCAGAGCATCCCCCAGCAGGGCCCAGGACATTCCCACCCATCCATGGGCATCCAGGCTGATTCCCCCTCTCATGGGACACCCCTGAGGTGTTTTAGGAGCCCTGAGGCATCCCTGTCCTGCAGCAAACAGGAGTATGTGTATTCCTGTGCTCCGATGTCCCAGTGCATTCGGGGCACAGGAATACACATACTGTGCTCTGGCTGGGCACAGAGAGCTGCAGCTCGGGAGGCAGGGAGGAAATACCTCAGCTGAAACAGAAAATAAATTTTCAAGCAGTGTAGTGACCTTCTCTCTGCTGGGCTGGGGGAGGGGGCTGTGACTGAAATCCCAGCCCGGGGAAAGTCTCTGCTCTGCATCTGCCTCGTCCTCACATCAGCCGCGGGTCGCTCATCCCGTGGGAATCGGGGCAGCAGCCGTTCCCTCAGCACAGCCTTTGTTCCCAGAGGGGACAGGGCGAGGGACAGTGGTCAGCTAGAGCTCCCCTGGCTCGGTCCTGGTGTTTCCTCTGCAGAGAGGTGTCCTTAGAAAGAGAAAAGCCCCATTTGCCTGCCCGTTTCTTCCCCTGCTCTGCATGGTCCTGGTGCCCAGGAAGAAGCAATGGGGGAAGGTCGGTGGGGTTCAGCCCTGGAGTGCATCAATTCTGTACTTTTCCAAAGAAAAGCTGTCATTCATTTTAATTCCTTGTACAGGAGGTAAAATTGGAATCACAAAATCATGGCTTTTAAGCTGAGGCTCATTTTTGAGTCAATGTAATTTAGGCGAGTTGTACACCACTGGGTGAGAAGCTGCAGGCTCAGGGAGTCGTGCCTTGCTCTGAGGTGAAGTAGAGAAGGAGATCAAAAATTCAAACAAACCAGCTGTGTATTCATGTAAACAGTGTGTATTTGGTGATGTGTCCTGGCCGCTGCGCTGAGCCCAGTGGGGCCTGGTCTGGCTGGTGGTGGAGTTGGGGGCTGCTGGTGGTGCAGGGAGGGTTTTCCCCTCCTTTCCACATCTCAGGCTGTTCCCTGGGATGTGTGTCCCACATCAGCCATAGGCTGACATCTCACAGCATCCTGTGGGATGCAGGGGTGGCAGGTGTGAGACAGTTTGAGGTGGGATGTCCCACCCTCACTCCCTGGGCAGCACTCGCGTCTCCCTGCTGTGAACCCAAATCCCCAGCCTGGTGCTCCAGGCCCTGGAGTGGGAGCTGGGATTTCCAGACTGTTTGCAGAGAGGAAACAGTTCCTGCAAACAGTTTGCTCAGCCTGGGGGTGACTCAGCAGGGGTGGCCGGGCTGTGGTGGCCACCATGGCTACGGCTGCAGCTGCCTGGGTGCTCCCCCACAGCAGAGCCAGGGATGCCACCGGAGCAGCCGTTCCCAAAACAAAGCCCTTCCTCAGAGCAGCACCGGGCTTGTTTTGAGGCCTGCAGGACACCTGCAGGAAGCAAACCAGATGATGTAGGTTCTCAAAATAACCTAAACAATTCAAATTAAAAAGGAATTCTGGCCTTTCCGCTGCTCTGCTGGCACGGGGGAGGTCTGGGGACTGGCAGGAGGTGTCAGTGCGGGGGGGTTTGTCCCCCTGCACCTCAGCTCTGTTCCCTGGGAGCACGGCTGCACTGGGAAGATGCTTTGGAGCTGCTGGCAGCAGCACAGGTGTTGTTTGTGCTGGGAATGGGAAGTGCCACGGCTGCCCAGTGCCCAGGTGCAGGTGGGCTCTGCGCCGGGGGAGCTCTGCGTCTCTCCAGCTTCCATGGAATCCTGGAATGGTTTGGGTTGGAAGGGACCGGAATGATCACCTCACTGCACCCCTGCCACGTGCAGGGACCTTTCCACATCAGACACCCGATGGCCGTGGTGACGCTGGCACTGACACCCAGCTTGTCCTCCTCCCTCCCTTGCAGGTGTCCCCTGCGAGCGTGACCGCCTGACCTTCGCCTTCTGCCAGACGCTGCGGCTGCTGGGCAGGTGTCACCTCGCCACCGTGCACGTGCAGTGCTGCCGCAGCTGCCGCCAGCACGGGCTGCTGGCAGGGCCCGGCCGGGACCGCGGCGACGAGCGGCTCTCCCGCAGGTGACAGCGCCGTCCCCGAGGGCTCCTGTGGCTGCCGGGCCACAGCCAGGACTGGTGGCTCTGCCACAGCCCGGGGAGGCCCCGGCTTCTCCCATTCGTGCTACTCTCTAACGGTGCTCAAACCATCCGTGCGGCTGCTGGGGGTGCAGATCTGCTGCTCCCGACGGAGCTTCCAGGACCTGTCGGGGTCACGCTGCCCAGCGGGGAAGCATTTCCCTCAAAGCGGCAATAATTCGGGGAAGACTTCTCAGAAATGCTTATGGTGCTATCATTTGACATTTGCAGCCTCTCGAAGGTGTTGGCTGGCCAGCACAAACCTTGACTTTTATTATTATTTTTATATCTCTGAAGTGAGCATCCAGAATTCCACCGGCTCTGCCGACCCTGTGGGGTAGGGATTTTTTTTTCCTTTAAGGGACTTGAAGCCGGCAACCCTGCAATTTTCATTAAAATGTTTACGCACTGAAGCTAAATAGATTTAACTTAAGAAGTGGAGACAGGGCAGAGCAGTAGAGTTTCAGCTTCAGTTGGGGGTGTGCAGGGCTTCGTACCCCACTGCTGGCTTTCTCTGCCAAAGCCATTGCTGTGTCCCTCTGGAGCAGAGGGGACCATCAGGGACACCAAGGTTTGGGGTCCACCAGCACATTCCCTTGCATGTATTTGGGCAAGAGAGGGAAGCTGCTCTGGCAGTGAGTGGCACATCCCCTCCCTCGTGGGCAGCCAATGCTCAATCCCTGGATTTCTGTATGTGTAGCAGTGTAATGCTTGGTTAAGGTGTTTTTCTATTGCCTTACAGGCTAAACCCCTTTTATCTAGATTCTCCTCTGTACAGGTTAGGTGATTTTTAACTAGAATATCCAATTTATTCTGAGGCACAGCCCCTACTGCCCAATCCCGGAGCGGTGTGGGAAGGAATCCCTCCCTGTCTTGGGGAGGGTTTGCCAGCAGATTGGTTTCTGGAGGAGGGCAGGAGCATTTAGGTAGGAATTCCTTTCCCTATTATTCTTCAGGCTGTGGAGGATGCCAAAAAACTGGGGGACCTTGAAGGCAACCCCCCCTGCACTGGGCAGAGCCAGGCTGGAGCCCATCCTGGGCCACACAGCTCCAGGTGCATTTCCCTGGGCTGTCGGGAGCAGCACTCAGTCCACAGGGGGGAAATTCTTGCGTGTGATTTGTATGTAAAACACAAACCATGACTTCACCGTTTGTGCTTTATTCCTTCCGAAGGTGGTGTAAATTTTTTCTGTTCAAGAGCCTGTGTTCTGTCCTGGTATCCTTGTCCCCAGCACCATCTGTCCCACACCCCATCACCGTCCCAGGATTGCAAAGGGACAACCCTTCTGCTGAGGTCTGGTGGCCACAGCTCACGAGTGTGTTAAATTAAACAGTTACTGAAGGAAATGGGTGGGTTTCACATTTTCTCTTCCCCTTGGAGAATTCCGAGGGTTTTCAGCTAGTTGGAGATGGTTCAGGCACTGGCAGCAGGAAGGAACCATCAGTTTGCATCTGAAAATCATTCACAGCTGCCGTTTGCAACTGGGATTTGTTGATTAAAACGTGAGCTGGGTTGATGGGGTTAATCAGTTCTGCAAATCAATTTATTTGTGGTCCGGGGTCTGGTGAGCCCCTCGGTGGTACCTGTCCATGTGTAGGGTCCCAGCTGGGGCTGGCTGAGGGCACAGGATAATCCCTCCTGCAGGACACCAGACCATGGCCAGAGCCTGGTGGCACTGGGGTCCCCATCAGGTTGTGTCTCTTTGGCACAGGGACCTGCAGCAGCCAGGGAGAACCTTTTCCTTTCAACCAGAAACCTCTCCATTTCAACCCCAGACTTTCCTGTTTCAGCCCTACATTGGTGTCCCCAGACAGGCCAGCCCTGCTGGGTCAGGAGCACTGGGGTTTGCAGTGTGTGGTGTCCCAGCCCTGCTGTGACCTTCAGCTGTCACAGCAGAGCCCTGGGGCTGGGGTGTCCCTCTGGGAAGGGCTGGGAGCTGCAAGTTATACTGCAAACCCAAACCACGACAGCCCCTGAGCCCAGCAGTGCCCAAGCTGTGGGGGCAGTGAGGCTGGAGGAGGTTGGATCATAGTGTGGGAATCTCTGCTGGAAGGGCAATTCGTCTGATTTTTAGCCACATGACAAGCCAGGCCTCCCACCAGCACAGAAACTGCATTATCAGCGACACTAACTCACATCTGGCTTAAATATCTGCAATATTTTCTTTCAGTGAGACACCTCCAGTGAGTGTCTCTGGAAAGAGACTCTTCACAAGGGCCTGGAGTGACAGGAGGAGGGGGAATGGCTTCCCGCTGACAGAGGGCAGGGTTGGATGGGATATAGAAATGCCTTTTTTCTTCTTCTAAAGATGCTTTTATTGTCTCCACACAAGCAGGATGTTATTCAGACAGAGCTGCTACAGTGGGGCAAAAGGGAAGAAGGAAAGGGCTTATAGATCAAAAGATGCTTGAAATAGGATCATGGAGTGGTTTGGATGGGGAGGGACCTTAAAGGCCATCCAGTTCCTCCCCCTGCCATGGGGAAAAACCCAATGGGCTTTAAGGTCTCTCCCCACCCAAACCATTCCGTGATTCCGTGATCTGCTGGAAGGGTCTCTAAGAGAGCCTTTTGGCATGAGATCAGAAGTCAGACCTTTGTGCCTCCCTTGGTCACCTCCAGACATTTCTGTACTGGAGACAGGAAGGAAGAGCAGCTCATTAATTGGGAAGCAGCAGCTGCTCGTGGAGGAGCTTGTTTGTGTCTCCGATCCACGGGAACACTCCAAGCACTTCCGCAGCCCCAGGAGCCGCCAGCTCTCCTGGCAGAGCACCTGTGGTTTGCAGCTCCCAGACCTCACCAAGGACCTCTGTCCAGCCCAGATGATCTCAGCTGGAGGATTTGAATTCCCAAAGAGCCAGAAGGGTCATCAGTCCTTCATCAGCTGCATGGAGCGGGGAGGGGCACAGTCCTGACCCAAACACACGAGGAGGCAGCAAATCCAGTGGGACCAGGAAGAGCTCAGCTCCCACCTGTGCTACCCAGATTATAATAAGAGATGGGTTTATTTTCTCTTGTTCTTAAAACCTCCTTGTGCTGCCCAGATTATAATAAGAGATGGGTTTATTTTCTCTTGTTCTTAAAACCTCCTTGTGCTAACCAGAAAGGATTCACAGGCACAGCAGGGAGGGGTGGCAAAGTCAGTGCAGCAAGGGAAGGATTTGAAAAATTTCACTGGTCCATCTTTTTGTTTGGCTTTTAATTGGCAACTGCTCTGGTAGGGAACAGCCCTCATCCAGCCACTGCTCCAGCAGCTCATCCTGGGAGTGCCTGTCGAGGAAGGACATTCCCGGTGGGAAGTAAAGCACAGAAAACAGGAGGAGGGAAGGAAGGGAGGGAAAGGAGCTGCCCCACTCCTCAGTTGGTACCAAGGCACGGTGTGTTTGCTCACCCAGAGCAACCACTTGGTTGAGAAATTCAGTAAAACTGTTCCACATGTGCTGTAGGAGGGGAGGGACCCTTGGAGGGAGGACCCGCAGAGCTGCTGTAAACCCACAGCCCTGAGCTGCACTGAGAGAAGGCTCAGCTGGCTGTAAACATTTAGAAATATCTGTGTGCTAAGAATAGCTCTGTCTCTACACGCAACTGCTCCGCTGCCATCTGTGGTGAGTAGGTTACCCCCCCGAGAAAAGTGTGTGCAAACACGAGCCCTTTGCACAGCCCTGCTGCCGGCAGGGAGGAAAACAGCCCTTGTCCCTCTTCCTCCACCCTTAGTCCTACTTTGCAAGGCCTGCAGCCTGGACAGCTGGGATGGAAATGAGATTTCAGACCTGGAAAAGCCAGCCTGGAAATGCAGAGCTGCTGTAAACCCCTTTGCGTGTCAGGGGTCTGGCAAAGGGGCAGCAGGATGGCTCTGGCTCTGCCTGGGGGCAGTGCAGGTGGGGAATGGTCTCTGTGCCGTGCTGAGGTTTGAGGCAAGACGGGAGCTGTCCTGGGCTCGGGAGGGTCCCTCCTCCCTGGAGGATGATCTGATGGGAGGAAGGTGTCCCCAGCAGCTCCTGGGTTTGCTGCACTCTTCTCCTCCCTCATCCCTGCAGAGCTGGAACCCCAGGAGCTCACGGTCCTGCCGGGATAGCTGGTCCCTGTGCTGGGGAGAGACTCGAGCCCCCTCCGGCTCAGAATATTCCATGATTTAACAGACAACAGCACCGAGGGGGTGGAACCACCACAGCTCAGCTCAAACCCTGCCCCGTCCGTTCCTCCACCTCCCAGCTTGTCCACAGCTTCTCCAGAGAGCACCGGGATGGTCCCGGAGCCAGGCGGGTGGGGATTCCCGCATTCCCAGGCGGGTGGGGATGCTCCTCCCGGCACAGCAGAGCCGTGGGTTGCTGGTGCCCTCTGCAGTTGTCCCTCCCTGCTGTAAATGCAAAGGATTCATCATCTGAAGGGACAATTTTAGTACTTTGATCCAGGTGAGGGCGGTGATCCGTGTGTGTCTTCCCGGCTTTGGCACCTCAAGCCCTGCCCGATGGGATCCCCCTGGAGCTGTTCCCTGCAGTGTCCCCTGCTCCCTGCCTGTTCCTCTGTCACCCCCACGGTGTCCCCAAAGCCCCGTGGCAGCAAAGCCTCTGCCCACCCTATCTTCGGGGCATCAACAACAGGGATGGACAAAGATCCCGAGCCCAGGTGAAATGGAAATGCTGGAAAGTGTAGCAACACCTGGGGAGTCACTTCCCAGTGCCCCAGCAGTGATCCATTCCCCGAATAACTGGGAATATTCTGGTTGCAGAGGCCTGGCTGTGGGATCTGATCCCTTTTTCTTGAATTGTTGCTCTGAAGAAGAGCTTTTAACCTCTGTGCCCCAGCACAAAGCCCTCAGGGCTAAGGATCCCAGGGCATGGCAGAAGCAAGGAGAGTCACCTTGTGGTCACCAGAGCATCCTATTCCCTGTCCTCCGAGCTTTTGTCTGAGCTGGGGATGCCATCCTGGTGGTATCACCGAGCTGTGCAAAGGCAGCAGGCACAGAGAGCCCCCAGGAGCTCATCCAAGGAGAGGAGCTGCTATCTCATGGCCACAGGAGCCACAGAACCTCCTTGCTGGCAGAGATACCTGCATTCTGGAAAGAAAATATCAACCCCCGTGCTGGACAGCAAAAAAAGAAGCAAATTCCAGGAAAGAAGCCAACAGATAGTGGCAGCTCAGGCTCCCTGGAGGGTTTAACTAATTCCTGCAGGAATGACCTGCCTGGAGCCTTTCCCAGCAGTGGGGTGGGATGCAGGATTTGTGTCCCCCTGGGCAGCCACACGAGGAACATTTGTGCATGGAAGTACAAAAGAGTTTGAAATTTAACTAATTTAATTGAAGCTGAGTAACTGAAGTTAAGTATTTTTCCACATGTGCAGGAACCTGTGGAAAGAAGGGGATTGTTCTCTCCCCCACCTTTCTTTCCCCCTCCTTCAATTATTTTTTCAGCTAATTTGGCACTTGAGGGGAAGGAAGGCACAGCTGTGACACGGGGCAGTTCACTGGTTTACAAGGGGAAACATTCCCCCTGTTCATAATGCTGGAGTCCATTCCATCATCCCATGCCTTTAGGAAAGCTTTATGGGGATTATTAAAATGGCTACAAATCCCTGAAATCCCAACAGATGTTTGCACTGCACTCCAAGGATTTCTCACTGTTGAACCAGCCACAAACCACTGCAGCACTCCAGGGAGGAGCAGCTCCAAAAATCCCTCAGGAAACACTACAGCAGATCCTGAACATCACTGGGAGGAGGAGCTGGGAGGGAACTGCCTAATTCCCAGGGAAAGGTAAATCCATGCTCAGATCCAGAGCTGCAGTGGAAAGGAACCCTGAGGAACTTCTCCAGTGAGAAATGTGGGGCAGCTGGAAATGTTGTGGATGCTCCAGGTAAGATGAGTGAGGGAGCAGCGACAAGGAACAGGGCGGTGGGAGCCCCAAAAGGAACAGGACAGTGGGATGCTCTCACCTCCCACACTGCAGGAAAGTCAGAAAGAAAAGCAGGATCAGACTGGCAAGATCTCATCCATAGGGAAACTTTACCCTCAGGGTGGTTATAGGGCAAAGCTTCCAGAATCAGAAATGTGTAACATTAACTGGGAAAAGAGCACAAATATTTAGAAGGACTTTCATCCCAGTAAAAACCTCCTTGTTCTAGTCCAGTCCCTCAGCTCCTAATTCTTTTTTTTAATTAATTTCAGCTTTAATGTTTATCAACACCAAAGAAGCGAAATGAAATTAATTTCTCTAATAGAAATCTAAACTTAATGAAAGAAACAAAACAAATTCAGGACCCAGAAAGCAGCATATCAGTACAAGAATCTGTTTTATTTTTACAGTGCAGTGACTGAAACAATGTAGAAATTTAACTTGCAAAACTGAATTTATATCACAATGTCTCTCAGAAGGCAATGCAGATGTGTTGCTTTGAATCACAAAATATTCCTCTGGACACCAGAAATTACAAACTCTCAGCATTATACACTGGACTTTCCTTAGAGACTGATTCCTCATAATTTAAATCTATCTTATAAATGATTTCTCTTTAAAAAACACGTGGAAGATAAAAAGAACTCAAGTATTAAACTCAAGGCCTTGGTTATTATTATTTCCCTCAGTCTGCAGTGTCCCTAGTCAGGCTCTGTCACGCACTGCTCCACGATCTCCCGCAGGTTTGGGTTCTCCATCGCCGCCGCCACCCTCTCCTTGTCGTTGATCTGCTTGTTGACTGCAAAAGAGCCCAGGAGAGGGGAGATCAGGAGCTGCCAGTGACACCCGAGGGCGTGGGGTGCTCAGGGGCAAAGGACATTAGGAGGAGCATTACTGGGAAATGGGGAAGGAGGCAAAGGAAAGCTCAGTCACAGCGAAACAACCATTGGAAATCAACCCTTTCAGTCACTGTTGTAGTTTAGGGAAGGATGTAAGATGTTCCAATGACGTGTCCCAAAATCAAGCGTGAAATTCATGATAAATTAATAGCCCAGGTTCTCCAGGTTCAATTGAACCAAAATAACCCCTTTTTGCCTGGCACTGAATGCTCAGGCCCAGGGCACTGCCTGGACTCCCACGGCTCTGGCTGTGGCACAACATCCTGTCCTGCAAGCCTTACTCCAAAAACTGCCTGAGAAACACCAGGGTTTGTAGTGAAGATTTTAGGACAGCAGGATCAACCACTGAGGCATCTCTTCATGTGAATTATTCAGCAGCACCTCCTTTTGACACAAACACAACACCTGTGACAACTGAGGGAGTTTTGCTGTAACACCAAACCAACAACAGTCACCACAGCCTTGCAAGCACCTCGATGCCATTTGGCTTTCAGGCTTTCACAGGGTATTAACTTTTAGAAATTAGGGGAGGAAAGGACCCCACAGAGCTCAAAGGGGCTGAAGCAGCAGCATGCACAGGCTCTACTCACTGTCCTCCTCAGTGGAATGTGTGCCCTCAGAAATGTAGATTTCCAGCTGCAGAAGAGATCAGCAGTGTTAGAAGCACCACAACAGTGGAATATATTCCTTCCTGGAAGTCAAACACCATCTCCCCACCCCACAGTGCCTGTCACCCCTGCTGCCACAGGAGGGGACTGGTGGCAACAGCTCCCTTTACACTGTTCAGCTGGGAGGAAGGAGCCAGCAGCCATGAAAACAAACCAGCCACCCCAAAATCAACAGCAGAAATCCCCAGGTAATTAATTTATTCTTTAAATTATTTTGGGCAAGTCTCTAAAGGTCTGTGAATCACTGTGTTTAATTTAGGGACATTGCCATTCATTCATATAGTTTAAAACAGACTTCAAACAGGGTACTTTACCTTGTGTCTAAAAGGCAAACATCTCTGAAGTTTTATTCTTAAACAAAGGCCTGTTAAAACAGAACACAAAAGAGATTTTCGTGTAAAATTCAAGGGTTGAGGTGCATTTTCAGAGAATGCACATTTAACAATCAGTATAACTGACAATGTCCTTTTGTATTCTGAGCAGCACAAGCCACAGAAGGACTAAATAATTCTTGGTTTGCCCCTTTGGATGCAGCTTCTCAGGTAAGAATTCCAGCTTTCCTTGGTATTTTTGGTACAGCTTCCCACTGTCCTGTGGCTGCATCTGTTCTGAGGGGAGTGCTTGGATTGTTCTTTAATATTTATTAGAAAATCCAACATAAATTATTTGGGCATAAATACACTGTCGTCTTCATTAAATTAAATACTTGATCTTTAAGCCTAAAACACACTGAGAAATCTTTGTATTGATATTTCAAGCTGAGTTTCTAACTTTGGCACATTTAAACAAATCATGTCAGAGCTCTCAGATGTGACTTTCTCAGATGAAATCTCACAGCGAATCATAAGCGAAAAGTAAAAACGTAAAATAAACCAGTGTGGATTTTCATTTAACTTAATTCCTTTCTGGTGGATCAGGACTTTTTGGGGACTCTTGGATTTTTTAGAGGTTGTCTTTGAAGAGCTTCCCTAACATGACACAAACAGATGGATGTCCCTGTTTCTCTGGATTTGTTGGGTTGTTTCTTTATTTTTTTTGCTAGGTTTGGTTTTTGCCTTGGTTGCATTAGTGGTTGTGTTCTCAAGATGCAATTCCTGTTCAGACCAACACAGCCAGGCAAGGCTGAATCTGACCTGGGACTGATGTTATGCAGCCAGCCACAAAGTAACCTTGTGCTCACTGTTTCTGATTTAATTAAACGAATCTCACCGATGAGAGTGGCCAAGGAGCAATGAGGTACTGTTGGTGTAAACCTGATGATGACTAGATATTCATCCTCCCCTATCTCCTGCACTTCCACGCAGTTTTCCGTCACCACTTCCAGTTCTTCCAAAGTGTTTGGCTTCTCCGGGTCCCGGATAGTCCGGATAATATCTGAGGCAGGAGACAAAGGAGCAACAATAAAGCATCTTCCCTGGATTTAGTAACAGGTATTTTTACGAGCACCCACCTTCCCAGCACGGCTGCTGTCGCTCCTCTTTGGAAGCCACAACAAACGAGCCAAGTAAGCCAAACAAACGAGCCAAGTAAGCCAAGCGCGGCCCCTTCCCCCTGCCCCACACGGAGCACCCTGGGGTCCCCTCAGCACCGGGCGCGGCTCCCCCACCTCAGCGCCCCAAGGGCAAACCGGGAGCACCCCCGGGCCCCTCCCAGCCCCGGCCCTCACCGTAGACCTCGATGGCCCTGTCGTGCTCCATGGCGCGGCTCGGGGGGGCATGGCGAGCCCTACTGCCGGGGCTCCGCCACACCCGGCCCAGCGCCGAGAGCAGCGCCAGCAGCAGCGCCATGGCCGCGCTCCGCCATGGGCCCGCGGGCCGCGGCACTTCCGCGTGGGGCGGGGCGGGGCCGCGGCGAGGGCCAATAGGAGGGGAGATCCGGCTGGCAGACCCCGCCCAGGGGCGTGGCCATCCCTCGGTGTCCCCGCGTGCCGGGCTGGGGACACAGAGCGACCCCGGCACAGCGCCGGCGCCAGGGCTGGGGGCAGAGAGACGATACAGAGCATTGATACAGAGAATTCTGCCTAAAGATAAGGGAAATTCTGCTTAAAGAGCCGAGCGGCAGTGGCGGGCTGGCGGGGATCGCAGCTCCCAGCGCGCATTGCAGCCCCGCGGTGCATGCTGGGAGTTGTAGTCGCGGCGGGGCGCTGTCCAGCTGACNTGGTGCCCCGCTCGGGGGAGCCGCCGGGCTGGCCGCGGGCCGCGGCGCGGGTGCGGCTGAGCAGAGCCCAGCGCGCCCTGGGCAGCCTGCTGCTCCCCGGCGGGATCTGCCTGGAGGCGCTGGCGCCGCGCGGGGCCGGGCGGGCCCGGGGCAGCGTCCTGCCGGGAGCCTGGGCTGAGTAAGTGCGGGGCTGGGCCGGGAGGGACCCCGGCGTGCTGTGCTGGGGCTGCGGAGGATTTGTGTTATATCTGCTGCTTTGTGTATTAGCTGCGTGTGTGTATTTCCCATCCAAACCGCAAAGCAAACCAAAAGGGTCTGTCCGTCAGGCTGTTGGCTGCCCGTCCCCAGTGTCCCTGCTGCCATCGGGGTGACACTCGGCCATCACATGATGGCTTTAGCATCTGCTTTAGCAACTTCCGTGCTGAGTCAGAACCACTGCCACGGTTTAGCTCTGAGCATCTGCAGAGTCCAGCAGCACCAGCACTGTTCAGGACTCACACAATTTCGGGCTGGGAAGGACCCTAAAGCCCATCCATCCCACCCTGCCATGGCAGGGACACCTTCCACTCTCCCAGGGTACTCCAAGCCCCAGTGTCCAGCCTGGCCTGGAACTTTCCAGGGATGGGCAGTGTTTCAGTGCTGCTGCAGGGCTCTGCTCTCTGGTTTGCTCTGCCCCATCCTCAGCTGGTCCCTCTCTGTCCCCTCTCCATCAGCCCAGAGCAGCTGTGACACACCTGCAGAGTTCCTCAGCCCAAGCAAAAGGGGAAAATCTGGAAATGGGCAGTGTGTTCTCTCTCTTGCTGGCAGAGCTCGTGTTCCCCCTCCTGGAAATCCTGAAGCAGAGCATCCCTCGTGTTCTGGGTGACCAAAGGGAAAAACACATGATGGAAACCCCTTTATCCTAGAGAGGAGGAGGAGTGGGGATTCCTCAGGCTCTGTCCTGCCAAGGATGAAAGTTCCAGTGCTGGGAGGGACAGGGTGACAGCAGAGTCTACTGCTGGAATGAAAGTGGTGCTGTCCATCAGCAGTGCACATCCAGAGCTGTTCAGTGGGGAAATAGGGAAAGGGAATAAAGCCAATAAACCTGAATGTTGTATCTTCAGCTTCATGTGGGACAACGCAGAAGATGATGGTTTGCAATCAAACAAGACGAAACTCCTGGCTCTTGATCAAAGTCATGAACTGTTTGTCTATGAGTTCAGTGTGGAAGATGGAAAACACAACCCGAATTCTCTGCACAGTTGTAAGAAAGAGACACTTAAAAAGCTCCTTGAAGCTAAAAACATTAGTGAGTAAATTTCAGTGTGTTCTATATGTGAAATTATTGCAAATCTGGTTCTGCTGCTCCTGGTGGGATGAATTTGAGCTGTTGTTTTCTTGGGATTCCTTTACAAATCAAAAGTCCCAGCTGGCTATAATCCGAAATTTAAATATCTTTAAATTTTGCAGGTCTGCCTTCAATTTTCTCGGTGAAGATTCTGACTTTTGGAAATGACAAGTGCAAACTTCTGCTCAACCAGTTTATCCTTGTGTACCTGACCTTTCCTGGGAGAGATTCACCCTCAGAGACCTGTGACTGCTTCACCCTGGGTCTGCCTCCAGAAGCTGTGGGGAGAATAACAGATTCCCAGTTCTGCAGGGGGATCCTGTTCCTGCTGGACAGTGCTGGCTGGATTTGTATCCTTTGCAGGGGAGATGAGCTCTCAGGGAAAATCATGTGGAAGAACAAAGTTGCTTTTCTTTGCTGTCAGGGCTGAGCAGAAATTACTTTAGAGATGTTTAAATGAGATGCCTCCAAAGAAGGCTGTGTAGCCAAATCCTGGTTGTTGTAGTGAAAGCCATAGTTGTGTATCCAGTGTTTCTGAGCATCCCACTGGAGATCTCTTTCCCTCTGGGTTTCATTAATGGGTTTGATTCATGGATCTGTGTAGAACAGGCTGATGTCCACTGTCATCTGATTTCTTAATTAAAATAGAAACGATCTACAGGTACACAGGGCATCAGAGCAGTCCTGGTCATCTTCTCTGACACATGAAAGCACAATAAAGTCAGGTTGCTTTATCTCCTCTTAGAGCCAAAACTCACCAGCTTCCTCTCCTGTGTAACTTGTCTGTTGGACCCTCCAAGGCCTGGCTTTTCCTTGATGCTGTTCACAGACATATTTGACTGCTCTGATGGTGCCACCTTAGGGAAGGTCAGTGTGGCCCTGGCAGCAGGGCAGGGGCAGTGCCCAACCCCAGGGTCACCCCTGGCTGCCCTGGCAGTGTCCCCTGACCTCAGTGTGGCCGTGGTGACCAACACCTGCCACTGTGCCCTTGCTGTGCAGCTCAACACCTACTTCAGGTACAGTTCCCAGGGGAGGCTTTGGGCTGAGCTGACCTTCACAAGGCAGCTTTTCATTCTGAGTTGTGTGCTAGAGCAGAGATTTTGTTTAAAGATTGTCCTTTCATTATCTGCTCCAATTTACACTCTGTCACTTTAACAAAGGAAAATGTATCTATAATATCTATTTTAATTTATCTATTAACAAACAGATAAACTTTGTCTTGCACTTCATATTTTTTCCAGGAAGCTTAGTGCTCTCAGTGCCAGGGCAGGGGTGGGTGGTAGCACCTTTTGGAAATGCTGGGGGGTATGGAATTATCCAACTCTACTGGTACAGCTGTGCTGATTTAGCTTGATGAATTAGGGCCAGGTGGTAATTAAGAGATGGTGTTCTCTCAAAGGAAGGAACAGCAGGTTTTGATGTTGAGAGAAAATGCTGAGAGAAAACTGCTTCACTGAGAGCTCCTGGAGGAGTTAAATGTGAAAAAAACATCCTAAATCATCTGAGAGAGGTGAAATTTCATATTTCTGTCTTTACAGACAGTTCCCTGAGCATTTGCTCTGTAAGAGAGATCCTGAAAATCTTCCAGTGAAGCCTCCTGAGGGGCTGGATGAGGATGACCTGGCCAGTTCTGAGCACAGCATGGAGCTCCTGTCGTCGCCTTTCCGCACTGACAGGTACAGCAGGGAAATACCTCCTTTGGATCATTGATAATAAACTGCTGATTTGGTTTTTCAGTACTTGTCATGACAGATAAAATCAGCCCATTCTGCTGTAAATAGTTTGAATTTAGGATGGACCAAGACAACTTTACAAATGGCATGGGAAAGCTTCCAAACAGTAATTGCTGCTTAGGGGTTACCTTTTAGTCCTAGAGTATTGATACTAATAAAACATGTGAATTATAACTTGATGCATAGGTAAGAAAGACTCAGTTCTGGAATGAATTCTGTTCTACTGTTTTTTTAATTGTTGGGGCATTTTCTGTGAGGAAAAGAAATTTTCCTGCTAAAAATGCTGAACATGGATGTTGTCAGCTAATGCAGCTGTGATCACTCAGCTTGGCTGCAGGGAGTATTTAAATGCTAATAAACAGGCCATGTTAAGGTTAAAAGGCAGGGTGCTGGATGGATTTTATAAGCTTAAAATGTATTTTATTTAACTGAGAGAGCTTTATCTGCCTGGGAGCAATACCTGGTGTGGTAGGTGACTGCTGTCCTCTCCCCAGGTCCTGGAAGGCACACTTATCCTCCCTGTGGGACAGAGTAAGGAGAAGAAGAACACCACGTTCTCCAGATTTGGTGACTGACTTGAATTTGCCTTGGTATCAGTTTTTTACCCATCTGGAAGATCACGATCCTGAAATTTGTGAGGATCCAGAGAAGATGGTGGCCTTTGTTCCCCGGGCTGCCACTTGGGCAGCTTCCCGAGCCCTGCAGAGCCAGGCTGCAGCCTGTGGGGATGCAGGACAGCAGTGGGCACAAATCCCTGTGGCAGCACCTGAGCAGGTGGTGAAAGTGGAGTGCAAACTGGTGACTGGAGCTCAAGCAGTGTTCGTGGTGCTGGCTCAGGACACAGGGCTGGCTCTGGCTCTGGCTCTCTGGGATTTTGAATCCCAGCAAGTGACATGTTCCCACTTGGGCAGAGACAGTGTTTCTGTGGAGTGCAGTGCACAGCTGCCACTGTGTCTGCTGCTGACAGGTGAGGAATCACAGCTTCTTTGGGGGGTTTTAGTGTTTTACCTGGCTGCTCTTGGGTCATTTCTATTGCATTCCTGCTCAGGTGAAATCCAAACGGAGCTGCTGCAGCTTTGCCCCACTCTTTTGGAAGCAGCAGTGGGTAGAAATGCTGCTGTCTAGCAAGTGGCTGATGTCTCTTTAACTGTGGCTTGTTTCTGTCCTTTAGAGCAGGGTCTGTCCCTGGTGCTGTTTGGTTTAACTCAGGAGGAGTTTCTGACCCGGCTGATGATGTTTGGCAGTGCTGCAGTCGTGGATTCCCTGTGTCACCTCAATGGCTGGGAGAGGTGCTCCATTCCCATCCACGCCCTCGAGGTAAGGCAAGCTGCTTCAGGTTTATGTCTTGCAAATAACAAAATGTTAGTGTGGGTTTAGAGGCAATTAAAAGTATGCCTCAAACCTAGGGGCAAAAGGAAGTGGTTCAGGTATTAAATAAACAATAAAACCGCAGGTGTAGGTGAGTAAACTAAAAGAAGGAATACAGCAACAAAGTGAATGCACATTAATAAAATTAAACAGAATAAAGCAGTGCTCAGAATTTCCTCTTAACTGGACCCAAAAGCATTTTTGCCAGTTTCTGCAGCAGTTCTTGTCCTCTTGCAAAATGTCAAATATTAATAGAAGTCCTTGGAACTAGGTTTTTGTGTTTATTATACCATTCTTTTAAAATTGCTGCAAGCTTATTCAAAGTCCAGATTCTCATAGTACTTACTTTATATTGCTGCAGTAACATTTTCTGTGTGAAGATACAGAGCAGGGTTTGAGCAGAGCTTGCCAGAGGAGCCTGGCAGGTACTCAACAGGTCCCCTTGTTATTTCAGGCTGCAGGTGTTGCACACATAGCTTAAATTCCTTCTGTTTTTCTGCACGTGTAGCTTGTCACTCAGTACGGGGTGGGAATCCCGGCGGTAAGTGTACAATGTATGGTTTAGAATCTGTGCTTAATTGTCCTACTGCATGTTTGTCCAGGCAGGTTTGGAAAATCGCCAGCTGGACACAGTGGACTTGTTTTTGAAAAGCAAAGAAAGTGTTTTCAGTCTCTCTGCCCCCTGCTCTGGACCTGAGCACTCTGGGAATGATTCCTCCCAGACTTACCTGAGAAGTAAGTGAAGCCCTGCAGCGGCACAGGTTTATTTCATGACTTTTCTCTGTGGCTGTGTGGAGGATACAGATGTGTGAATTATTTCTGAAACCATTGCAGATCTGGAGGAGCTCAGGCCAGCTTTAAACTTGCTCTGCTCAGCAATCCAAGACAATGATCTGGAGCCTCACAGCAAACACTTCTCTGAGCAGCTCCTGAACCTCACCCTGACTTTCCTGACCAAGCAGCTGGAGGAAATCTTTGTGCACACAGAGAGTAAGAGCACTCATGCTGGGTCATATCTAGTAATGTGTTATTATTTAGAGAAGTAAGAACAGTTAATTCTGTTAATTAAAAGCCTAAATTTGCCTAGAATTAATGTAAAAAACACTTGTATTAAGTGAATGAAAGAGGTTAATTCCTGCATTTTAAATTGGACTTACCTGACTAATAATTAGTTGGATTAATACAAAGTTTCAGTTCCCATTTACTGATGGAAAACCCCTCAGTGAGGGCAGGGAGCTCTGGTGGGGTTGTGTTTTTATCCTGACTCCTGACAGGGTGCTGGGAGTGCTGGGCTGTGCCACTGCCTGGGCAGGGGAAAGAGCTGATGTGCTCTTCCCTCTGAGGGCTCCTGTTTATTAATCAGGACATTTATTAATTCAGCATTGCTAAACATGAAAATCCTCTTTGTTCATTCCCATTTAACTGGTGTCTTGGATGCTCTTGGCAGACCCTGATGAATTCCTGCAGAAGGCTGCAGATATTTTAACTGATTACATTATTAAACTGAGAAAATTCCTGAGGAAATATCCTCGACCACAAATTACTCCAGGGCACGCAGGAGCTGACCTGGATGAAGACCTGCCTGAGATAGAAGAGAGCCAAGAATGGGAAAAACTGACTCCAGAGGTAAAAATGAGTAATCTGGTTTTCACTAATAAGTTTTTTTTGAGGAGGTCATTAATGTGGAAATGCCTGAAAGTATTGGGGAAGAAAATCAACACAGGGACTATAAAGGCAGATCAGTTTATTCAATGCTTTTCCCTTTAGGAAGTCATTGCTCAGGCCATCCTGAGCAACAAAATCCCAGAGGCTCAGATCTTCTTCCGAAGGCACCAGCACCCTGCTGAGAGTCTCCAGGAATTCATCCAGACAGGTCTGAACCTGGCCTATGACTGTCTGCTCAAGGACAACACCAGGGAGGCCTCAGAGCTGCTCAGAAATATGGTGAGAGCTGTTCAGGGGGTCTTCACTCGTTTGTGACCCATGAGATGCAGGAGTCGGGGGAGCTTTTGGGGGCCCCATGGGTGTGTTGGTTGCACCAGAAACTGGTGGGATGGCAGTGAAAATTCCCTTGAATTCCAGTGAATTCTCTTCACTGTTTGAAGGCTCTGTGGTGGATGTGTGCTGGCTGAAGGGCTGAGCAGCACTGTGAGGGTGGCTCTGGCTGGGGAGATGTCCCAGGGTTTGTTGCCAGCTGCTGTGGACATCAGCACATCCCTGCAGCCACTCCCAGGTGTGTTTGTGAGGGCTGTGTGCTTTGGAGGAGAGCAGCTGTGTGTATTGTGGATTGAACCTTTCCAGTGTGCTCTGTGGGCACATCTGACAGTTTGCATGCAGTGAGTGTCTCTCTGTGCCAGGGCTTCGATGTGAAGCAGGAGCTGCACAAGATCTGCTTTCACACAGAGGACAAACACATCAGAGATCTCCTGGTGAGTGCAGCAAAGGGATTTTCAGTGCAGGTCTCAGGCCTGGAGCCTTGGGTGTGTTTATGCTGGGGGAAGCCACTGCCCTAAACTGACTTTCAGAGCAGAGACAGCCAGGGCTTGTCCCTGCATCCTTCTTTTGTATTTAGGTGTTTTTTGTATTTAGGTGTTTAACACCTTTAACAAAGGTGTTAAAATGCCGTTTCTTTTGTCCTGCCTCTGATCACAGTCTGGAGTCCTCTTGTCATTTGAGGGTTTTGCCCTCTGCTTCCAGCATTCTCTTTCTGCAGCTGGTTAATTGTTTGCACTTGCAGGGTCATTTACAACTTGAATATATTAAATATAGGTGAAAATTGGAGATAATACTTTAACAACTGGAGGTAATACTTTGATTTGAATTAAAGGTGAAAGTGTTACGAGAAGAAAATTATTTTTCTGAAAAAGAGAAGAAAATGATAGACTTTGTGCATCAGGTTGAAAGCTTTTACTCAGAACCCTTCCAGGAAAATAAAGAGACTCAGTCTCTTTCCAGGTAATGTGGGTTATTAATTTTAATTATTAATTGATAACATTAACAGGATTTAAAATGTGCTGGATTCTACAGTCTATATGATTTACTGTACTAACAAATACAGTCTTTAATTTCATTAGTTTCACACTGGTCTTTGTTTGCAGAAATGAGGGTCAGTGTGGGGACTGAGTAATTTTCTCATTAATGTGGCAGTTGCTGTCTTGTTCTCTCCAGACTAAGTCGTGACAAACTGTTTGAGGGTGACAGATCTCTTCTTCTTCAAATGAAGCATTTTTAATAGCTAATAATATTAGAATTACTACTCAAACAATTATTTATGTTCAGGTGCAATGTTTGCTCTATTTTTGATCTATGCTGTCTGTAATGCAGCAAACTAAATAACCTAGAAAATAATTTTACAGTTAAACAACTGTAAAACTGTTATGATACTCATGCTTCTTTATAGAAAAATGACTTTGGCTCAGGTCAGTCCCTCTGGCACTGCCAGAGCTCTTTGAAATGGAGTGATAATTTTGCTGAGATCCTGTGAGGCTGAGCTGTTCATTCAGAGCCCTGAAAGCCCCTCTGCTCTCACTTCCCAGCAGTTTCAGCAGCTGCAGGAAGGCACAGGAGCTGCCCCAGCTGCAGGCACTGCTGGGCACCGAGCTGGGCAGGGCCAGGCTGGGCAGCAGGCTCAGGGTGATGCTCAGCTGGGCTCTCTGGTGGGATGAGCTGACACAGGAGATGATTCTGCTGCCCCAAAAACCACGCCAAGGTGAGCGTCCTGGGCTGAGGGCTTCACTGGGGTTAGAGTCTCCTTGGTATGGCACACTGATATAGTGTGGGAGGGGTGTGGACAGAGGGAAAAGCTCCCACAGAGGTCACTTCTGTTTGTCACTGGAGTGGGTAACGATGGCTTCATCCTGTCACATCCTGGGTCTGTGCTGTTCCTGTAGAGAGGGGTTTGGGAGCAGCTGGAAGGGACTTGCCCAAGGCATGGCCACCTGCAAATGCCATCCTCTGCCACCTTCTGTCCCTCTCCCTGCACTGGGAATTGCTTGCAGCTCTGCCAGCATGAAGCTCCAAAAGCTGGAACTGCATCCTTGATCTCAGCACCATATTTTCAATTTGTACCTATTCATTAAAAATAGGTACCTGGAGGGACAGGACACATGGAATGGCTTCCCACTGCCAGAGGGCAGGAGTGGGTGGGATTTTGGGAAGGAATTGTTCCTGGGAGGGTGGGCAGGCCCTGGCACAGAGTGCCCAGAGAAGCTGTGGCTGCCCCTGGATCCCTGCAAGTGTCCAAGGTTGGACAGGAATTGAGGCACCCTGGGATATGGGAAGCTGTCCTTGCCCATGGAACAGATGGCCTTTAAGCTCCCTTCCAGCCCAAACCATTCCACAATTCTGTATGTTAGAAAATACCAGTATTTCCCTCAAAAGTGTTCGTTTGTGCTGATTTCGTTTTTGAAACCCAGACCTCAAGACCTGCAACCCTGAGGTTCTTTGGATGCACTTGACAGCCCAGCACGACTGGTTTAGCATTTGTTCCTGGATTGAGGAGTCAGAGCCCAGCCAGGCTCTTTGTGGCCAAACTGCCTGGCCTCCCCTGAGCCCTGACATCGTTGACAGGAGCACTCTGTGCAGCACCTACATGAGACAGGACATCCTGACCAAGCTGGCCAGGTAGGGCCCTCGAGGTTTTAAACTCTCTCTAGCTTGTGTGAAGCCAAAATCAGATAGTTAGGCAATAAATTATTATTGTTATTGTTATTATTGTTATTATTATTGCTATTATTATTGCTATTTATAATAAAAATGTGTATATATTGCTTCTTTTGGAAGTGGCCATTGATAAATGTAGTTTATCAAGTAATCCATTGATAAATGTAATTTTAGTCTTGCATTGATAAATGTAATTTTAGTCTTGCACGTTCAGTTATCTAAACACAGTCAGAACCATGAGAGCAAGAGCAATCCTCCCTCAGCCCTTGGGTGTTGCCCAGTGGTTATATTCCTGTGCAAACTTTATTGCAAGGGAGGAAATTCTGAGCACACACTGAGCGTTTCACTGCTCTCACCTCGTTCTCTGCAGTGACCTGGAGTGAGCACAGTTAGTGGTTGTTTGGGCACTACCAGATGGATCTGGCTGTGTTTGCCTCTGTAGGGAAATAATCCCTGAGAAGGAAAGGTCTCCTCTAATTTTGGGCTGAAAACGCCCATCAGAACTTCTCAAAGAGAGCTGTGTGATCAGGGCCTCTGCTTTTTCTCTTTTCTGACAGAAAGGGAATTTTTGTCCGTTCTGAGCTGGAAGATTTTGAGCTCCTGCTGCAGAGGTTGTCATGCCTTGGGGGAGTCCTGCAGAATCCTCACCCTGTGCCAAAATACAGCACTGGAAGTGGCCTGGACTTCCATGCTCAGTTTGTGCTGCACTGCCTGGAGCACAGCCTGCAGTACCTGCTCTACACCTACCTGGACTATTACAGGTAGGAATTCCCCCATGAGGCATCCCAAGTTTAAAAAACGGGTAGGAATGCTCCCATGAGGCATCCCAGATTTAAAAAAGGAAACACAATTTGAACGGTTGGTGGGGAAGAGTTTTCCTCAGCACTAGCAATGCCATTTAACAGAATCTCTAGGGCAGGGTGTGAGATTTTATGCTGTATTTTGAAGCTTTATTCAGATTGTCTTAATTTTAATTGGTGTGTCAGTCATAAAGGGAAACAATTACAGTTGTAATGAGTATAATGCTATAAGCAATACAATCCTAAATGAGCCAAGACAAGCTGCTCTTCAGAGACTCAGAATTTACAGAATTCAGGAAACTCTCTTAAGCACAAGTGTGAGTTGACTCCTGATATGTTCACAAATAAAGAAATTGCTGGTTTTCCACCTAGACTAGGATTAGTTGGGATTTGAAGGTAGTACCAGTATTAGGTATTGGAAATATATGAATACTTTCCACTTGATGATACTTGGCAATTAAAATTTCTGTGTAACTCCAGTCTAGCACTGGAATTATCAGGAAGGTAGAAGTGGACCAGAAAAAAAGCCAACACATCATTTTCTGCTTGTTTGTCTAAATAATTTTGTAGTTGGCATAACACCCATGAGATGCTGCAAATCTTTAGCTCTGTGTCCCATCGGTGGTTACAAATCCTGTATTTTCACTGTGCTCTTCATCTGTTTCCAGCTTAACCCCTTCAAACTGCCCTGTTCTGGATAACAAGGAGCTGCATGAAGCTCATCCCTGGTTTGAGTTCCTTGTGCAGTGCCGAGGGCTTGCCAGTAATCCCCGAGGTAGGAATTTGGCTCCAGAGGGGAGCTGATGTTTCTGCTCTAGCTCAGGGTTTGGCACAGCTGGGTTAAACCTCTGCTCTGCTGCAAACTTCTCTTGGCCATGACCAATCACTTCCCTGCCCATCAGTTCCTCATCTCTATAAAGTCTGGATTGTAATTCCTACCTAAACCTTACATAAAGATCTGGAGGCTGCACCTGAGTGAGAATTATTTTGTGTATGATCATCATTACCTCCAGCTCAGTTACATTCCCAGCAGGTTGAACAGAAGGAGAATTCATAAGAAAATGCACATCCCATTAAAATTAAACCTTCCTCGAGTCCTTGTGGTGCATTTTGGTTTCTCTGCCCTTTGATTATGGGTTTCCTTCATGAAAAACCAGTAGAATTAGTGCCTTTATCTCTTTGCACTTTTTAAACATTTCATCTGCTGCAGTCACACATTAACAAAAGATTAAAATAAACCCAAGTGAAGCTTTTTTTTAGCAAGTGTGATCAGTGTAGGATAAAGAATTAAACCAATACAGTGCTTAACTGTGGGACTCAACCCCAGTCAACCTGTGTAGGCAGAGATGTAATTTGAAACTGGGGAAAGATTGGTAAACCTTAGCACATTTTATCTGTGTTCATAGGCAAATCGAAAAAAATCAGTATTAACTACAAACAGTTGAAAATTGAGAATTTTTCACAGTCAGAGGACAGTTGAAATGTGTGATTGATGATTTAATGCTGTTTTTGCATGGAACTAAGTGTCACTTTTTTCTCTTTCAAGATCCCAAGATGATTTTCCAGGCGAGTTTGGCCAATGCCCAGATCCTGATTCCCAGCAGCCAGGGGGGTGTGAGCAGCATCCTGCTGGAGGGCAGAACCCTGCTGGCCTTGGCCACCACTGTGTATGGGCCTGGGGGCATCGACCAGGTACTCCCTCTGTCCCCCTGTCCCCTGTGCTGCACTCATGGCTGTGATAGGAAAATAACCCCTGAGCCCCAGGAATGGATGAACAGTGTTCCATCCACAGCACAGTCATCTGCAGCATCAGGTGCTGGGCAGGAGGGGCCTGATAGAACTTAGCATTTTACAGGAAAAAAATTATACTTTCTGTGATGTCACTGCATGTTAAATTCCCATGAGGGAGATTGGTGCATCCCAAAATGATTTTATTGTTATTTAATGCAGTTTCCTCCTCGTTAATTTTGTTTCCTTGCAATGTAGGTCCTTCAGAATGAAGACACAGAGAAACCTCTAAAGAAAGTTGATCCACAGCTCTTAAAAATGGCCTTGACCCCTTACCCCAAGCTCAAGGCTGCTCTCTTCCCCTCCTGCACTGCTCACGGAATTTTGCCTCCTGACATCTCTCTCTACCATCTTCTTCAGGTACATGAAGTGCTTTTGGCAGGACACATCAGAGAGGGATATTCTTGCTGTGTTCAGTGGGCGAGGTGTTTAACATTGCAGAAATGACAATATTTAAATTTTAAAATGTTTTAAAACCATCTAGTAGAAATGGAGATTTATGGGACAGAGGTGTGAACTTCCTAATATGTCTCAATATATTTTGTTTCTAATCTTGCAGTCATTGAGGCCCTTTGATCCCACAAAATTATTTGGCTGGCAGTCAACAAACACCCTTGCAGTTTCAGGTATGTCCCTTGCCAAGGTTTACATGCTTTCCTAGCCTGAGCACCTAAAATAAAATACATTCCAGGGGAATTATTTGCCAGATAAATGTACTCAAAAGGCCAATTCTTCCCCAAGAAAAATGGTGTCATTAACTAAAATTGGGTTTTGAATTAGAATTCTGGGGTTTTGTATTAAAAAGTTCTCACAGAACTTCTAAATATAAGATTGGACAGCATCGTTTTCTTTTCAAATCAAGCTGAGGTGATGCAGAGCTCTGATTTTCCAGTGAGAACTGGAATTTGGGTGGGGTTTGGATATGCTGAGATCTGAACCAGAGCCAGAGGAGCTGTATTTGATTCTCACATCCCGTTTTTTAGCCAAATGCCATTTCTGGTGTTTAATTCAGCTGTATCTCAGCTCCCCCCGTGCTGCTGTTGTTGCAGATGCCTGGAGCGAGCTGCCTCACTTCTCGAGCCCCGAGCTGGTGAGCAGACATGCAGTGCTGGAGAGGTTGGATTTCCCCTACTACCTGCAGCACGGCCGCCCTGCCTTCGCCTTCGGCACCTTCGTGCTGCAGCTGCTCAGGAGCAAAACCCCCCGGCAGCTGTGAGTGTCCTGGGCAGGAATTCAGCCTCCCCAGCAGCAAACCTGGGTCTGATAAAGGTTACAAACCAAATACCACCTCAAAAGGAGGTGAGCTCTGTTTGGAATTACTTAAGCAAAACCTGCATGAAAAAAGCAAGGAAAATATTCCAGGCGTATCAAACATGGCTGGGTCCTTCTTTTAGGAACCTGATCCTCTAGATCACTTTGTAGGAAAAAGATGACCTTTTCTCTGACATTTCCTAAAGGTGACACTTCTTTAGTTAAATTAATAGGATAAAAATTGTACTGGAGGTTGATGAAATGAAATCTTCTGTCTGAAGCTTCAAAATCAGGTTTTCAAAAGGGTACAGTCAAATGACACATGTGGCTTAAATTTGTGAAATTCACTATTTGGTGTAGGAATTAGAACAAATCACTTTGTGTTTTGGTCGCTGTTAGTTTTTCTCCATCATTTCTCCACAGATCAGTTTCTCTTGTGCAAAGAGGAAAACATGCATTAATGTAGAGTGAAGTCATGGTTTAACAGACAGTCAAGGATATGGGATTTTTTCAGTGACTGCTGTGAAAAATCCTTTGGGTAGATTTCTCTCTTAGCACCATCTGCAGGTCAGGCTCAGCTTCCTGGTGCTGCAGTGGATTGTCAACTCTGCAAAGACTTTCTGCACTCAGCTGCTGAGGGGGTGTTTTATTAGTTATAATTCCACTGCCTTAAGTGTGTTAAATTGCAAATTCTACTTCTCACATGTGAGGTATTCTCAAACCCACATTTTTTATAAATATAAAACTTTTGGTTTGTAATTATCTTCGATGCTGCTGAATCTGAGAGCTCAGCAAGCCTTGCAGGTGTTTGTTTGCCCAGGGAATCCTCCTGCTGGCAGTGAGTTCAAAGCCCTGTGTGTCCCTCGTTGCAGGATCCAGCAGGCAGGACAGGAGGCTCAGATTTTGGCTCTGAACTCCTTCAGTGTCCCCTCGGTGGCTGCAGCCTGTGTTTGCTTCCTGGAGCTGCTGGGGCTCGACAGCCTGCGGCTGCGCGTGGAGCTCCGAGCCGCCAGGATGATCTTCGCTCACAGAACCAGGAGTGAGGACTCTCATCACAGCAGAGTCAGGGACGCTTTGGGTAAGGATGTCCTTGTCTGCTTGGGAGCAGCTGCTGGGGATTTCTCGGGAGGAGAAGCAGAGAGGGATGGAAAGATGCTGCCTGGTCAGCAGAGCACTAAAAGCATCTCAGTAAGAAACAGGAATAAAAGAAGAGCAAAGCTCTAATTCTGAAGGTGCATTTTGATCCTGTCATGTCAAACAAGGCAGGAAGACTGATATAACCTATATCAGGATCTAACAGACACTGTCCAGCAGCTGCCTGACACTGATATTAGTGAGGCTCAGCCTATGTTGTCATAATATAATAGAGAGGTAAACAAAGTCCATTGCCAAATCTCCTTTCTCCTTCCTATTTAAAAACTCTCTTACAGTTGCAGTGAGATCAGGTGTTCAAAGCTGTAGGGAAATTAAATTTATCCTAGCAATAACTTCAGAAAGTTGAATTTCTAACTGCAGGGCCACAGGTGTCTGCTTTCCAAGTAGGTAGCTGCTGGTACTTTTGGAAATGCTGCTCTGACTCTGATCCCAAATAGCACCTGAGGAATGTGTTCTTTTGAACAGTCGAGAAGTTAACCAAGTTGGCTGAGGGTGAAAAAGCAGCAGCAGCAGCAGTTCTTACCTCCTTGAAAGAAGCTTTCTGGGATGCAGTTGAGCACCAAGGAATAAAGAGGTGAGAGCAGCCTGGTTTAAAGGGTTATCAGGGAAATGGAGACTGAGCGCTGAGTTTTAGATAATACTAAAGAGGTCAGGACAGGACAGTGCCTGCCTTGGTGGGGTGAACACCCTGAGGGTTCTGGGCTCACAGGGTCCCTTTATACCTCAGCTTTGGTGTGGATTTTGCAGTTCAGTACAGCTGAAGCTCTCTCAATTCCGTGCAGGACATCCAGTGACTCCAGAAGGCAGTGGTCCTTGGTCATGCAATTCTGCAAACTCCATAACCTCGGGCTGAGCACGTCCTTCCTGAGGGAATGTGCCAAATCCAACGAGTGGCTGCAGTTCCTCATCCAGAGCCAGCTCTGCAGCCACCAGCCAGCCCAGGTGAGCTGTCTGTGCAGAAATGGAGTCCTGTAGCAGGAGAGTGTCCCAGAGATGACAGGAGCCTCAGCAGTTCCTGGGATTTGGTTGTCTTGGGATGTTGATACCCTTGGACTGTGGCAGCCCTTCCCTTGCAGCCACACTTGTAAATTTAATTTAAACTCATGTAGTCACTGCTTTTTTTGATGGAGAGTTGCCAGCTGTTCAATGTAAGTTTTAATAAAGCCACTCATCTTTCCTTTCAAAACTCAAACTGATTTTTTTGTAAAGAGGCATTTGAGCTTCGTGGGAAAGGATGGGCTTCAATCTTTCATTTGGATAATTCACACCTACAGAACTCTTTTCCCTCTCTAAGTCTCCAAAGTTGTTCTAAAACCAAATTTGAAGAGTGTTCTATTTGTCTTTGTGTATTCAGTGCTTTCCTCCTCCTCACAAGGTTTTGGTGCTGTTTTCCCAGGTCATTCCCCTCCTGCAAGAGTTCCCTCCTGTGCTGCGAGATCACCTGGTGCTGGCCCTGGGCAAACTGCTGTGTCCTGAGCCTGCAGCTGCCCGGGACAGCCGAGCAGGGAGTCTGTTCCACATCCTCCTGCAGTGCCAGCACAATTCCAGCCCCTCCCAGTACCTCCTGGCTGAAGGGCTCAGGGAAAACTCCCCCATCCTCAGCGTGCTGGCAGCCTGCTTCCCTGTGAGTCTGGGAGTTACTTGTCTTTTAGGGCAATAACTCATAAAAACAGCTGGTTGTGCCTAGTTCTGTTGAATGATAGATCTGTAGCAGCATTAAAAGCTGTTTTTTGTTTCTGCAGTAGCTGTGAATAGTGTGACAAGTCTCACCAGGTGGTGCACAGTGAGGTGATGTATTAACCCTCCCTTTTGGCATTTCCAGGATGCAAACATCATTCCCTGCCTCTGTGTTTGGATCATTACCTCTGTGGATGAAGCCACCAGGGCTGAGGCAACCACTCACATCCAGAGCAGGGCAGGGAGCCACCAGTGGGACCTGCAGGACCTCAGCCTCATATGGAAAGTCTTGTTAAGGAAGCAAAAAAGTAAAACACTTCTAAGTGGCTTCCAACTCTTTTTAAAGGTGAGGGAGTGTGGTTTCAGTGGTGTATTTGAGTGCATCTCAAACCTTCTGGGCCTGTAAATGCCCCTCCATCTTGCTTTTTGCCAACCTGGCTATCCACTGAAATTCACAATCAAATTGGAAGTTCTTCCAGTTATCACAGATTGTACATCCTACATCAACCTTATATGCAATTTTAGTAAATTAGAACTTCTTTGTTCTGCTGCTGAGGAAGACAAATTCTGCGTTTATTGAATTAAATAATATACGATTTTTAAAAAATATTATTTATTTATTGGGGTACTTCTTGGAATTTATTATAACCTGGTTTTGTATCTTAAAGGATTCCCCTTTGCTGCACATCCTGGAGATGTATGAACTGTGTATGAACAGCAAAAAGTACAACGAAGCTAAAACCAAACTGGACAAATTTCAGGAAAGCCTCACAAAAGTAAGGAAATTCATTTTCTCTGAATGTCATTGCCAGGTTTAGCAGTTGGGTTAGGAGGACCAGAGTGTTTCCACACACTGTTCCTTGTCTCTCAGTGCCGATGTTTTAACTGTTCTTTCCATTCCAGTTTTCTGGTTCCCTGGATATGCTGGTAGCTGACATTCCCTGCCATTAGTGGTTTTCTTTTCTTGATTTCAGGCTCTGGCAGCTCACTTTCCTTTCCCTTCGTGAGCAGATGTGCTCGGGAAGGATCCAGCAGCGACAGGGACTGTTTGTCTGACAATTAATTTTATCTGGCCATTACTGATCCTGCTGATATCTCTTATCTCCCCTTGGTTATCAGCAGCAATTGGTGGTCTCCCTGCTATAAAATGTTCCACTTTCAGGTCCAACACACATCAGTAATGGATCTGTGCTCCTGTGGGAATGGCAGGTCATTGTTCCTGGAGAGGGACAGATCTGCTGCACCTGCCATTCCCAGTGCCATTGCCACCCAAGGGCACAACATACCTGCAAGGAAAGAGAAACCCTGAGCCCTAAAGCCCTTCATTCCCACAGCTGAGAGCTGCAGGAGCAGCAGCAGCCCCCGAGCTGCCCTGGTTGGAGTCGCAGGCGTTGTTCCTCCTGGAGCTGATGCTGCAGCAGTGCTGCACAGAATATGAGCTGGGAAAGCTCCTACAGCTCCTTGCTGCAGCAGAGAATCTCCTGCTGGATGGTGAGCATGAATCCCAGAGCCTCTGGCTGGGCTGAATCCTGAGGGAAGTTCAGACTTCCTGAGCTGTTTGTTCTCTTTAACCCAGGCCCTCATGTGAAGAAGCTCTGTGCACTCAGTGAGGCCCTGAGGGACTCCTCCATATCCATCAGCCGCTCCATCCTGACCTCCTGCAGCCTGGAGACATTCCAGGGGGAGTGCAGATCCATTCTGGAGCAGCTGCAGGACAAAGGAATGTTCAGCCTGGCTCGGGAGGTGGCAGCCCTAGCTGAGCTGCCCGTGGACAGTGTTGTCACACACGAGGTACAGTGCAGTTAGTGACAGTGACCTCTCCTTGCTGCTGCTGCCAGTGAGGATGGCACATTCAGCCTTCCCAAAACACTCACTTTTCTTTAAATTATTCTTTATTTTAAATGCAAGTGCACCAAACATACTGTCTGTAAGTGCTGAGCTGCAAGGGACAGGACAACTGTCCTAATTCTCCTACTGTTTTATGCAATCAGTTTCACTGGGGAAGAAAAGGAGATGGATTTGTCCATCTGTCTGTCCATCAGGGGTGGGATGAGATGATGTTTAAGGTCCCTTTCAACCCAAACCAGTTCTGTGACTTGTTGCATATTGGGGCACATACCTAAATCTGGTGTATCAGTGCTGGCTGTCCTGTGTGAGTTGGAGTTTTCTTTCTTGGAAAGATAACTGTGATGAACCTCTTTGAATTGTACAGGTTCTGAGAGATCTCCATCATTTAAGAGACACTGGACAGTGGTATCAGACCCAGACAAGAGCTGAGTTCTGGAGGAAGTGCAACGACACCTTCACTAAACATTCCCTCTCCAGCCGAGCTGCTGCCGAGTTCTTCCTCGACCGGGCCAACGGCGTGTTGGAATCCTCAGGGCAGCAGACAGCCAGCATTTTGGAGAGGCAGCTGCTGCTCACCCTGGCTGGGCACTGGCTGGCCAAGGACGCCGTGGTGGCTGTGCAGGAGCTGCAGGAGGTGGAGAAGCAGATCTGGCAGTGCCGCATCGCCCAGCAGCTGGCTGGGGGCTCGGGGCAGTGCCTGCCCTGCCCTGCTGGGGTGGCCAGGGAGCTGTCCTTCTCCAGCCTGGCTCAGCAGTTCTCCTTTGCCAAGCTGCCAGCCCTGAACACAGCCCAGCACTGCAGCCTGGACGCTCTGGCTGGCAGGGAGCCCCGGTCACCGCTGGGTGCTGCGGAGCAGGCGGCGCTGGGGACGCTGGTGGGGACCCTGCTGGACGAAGGCAGCGTGCTGGAGGCTGCCCGGGTGTGCCACTACTTCCAGCTGTGCCCCAGGGACTTGGCCCTGGTGCTGCACTGCCGAGCCCTGGCCTCGGGGGAGGCTGGGCTGGAGCAGCTGCAGCCCGAGCTGCAGGCCCTGCTGGCCGGAGAGGGGATGGCCGAGGGCAGCACAGCGCTGGACAGATCTCCCAGCAGTGAGTAACCCTTGGATCCACCTGCAGGGACGCTGCACTGCCTGTCCTCTCTGTCTGCCTTTCCCCCTAAACCTCTCTGGAAATCAAGCTCGTGCTGATGCTGGTTTCTGTCTTTGGTTCATTTTCCTGTGTGCTCCAGGCAGGGTGTTCTGTGCACAGCTGCCATGGATCCTGAACCTTTCATCTTTTACAGTTCTCAATTCTGGCCCAGTAAAGCAGCAAAACATGTTTGACAATTCTGACAGTAAAGCAGCACTGGGCTTCATCCCTTTCCTGCTTTTAGAAAACACACTCTACTAATTTTTTGTCTGTAGCTGAAGCAAGGAGATGCTTTAATTTATATATTTTTCTGACTTCTTTGTGCATGATAAAGGGTTTAGCATTTCTTGGTAATAGCAAGGCTAAGGCTGAGAATGTTTCTCTGTAAAGTTCTCTGCATGTCTGTGAAGTCTGAGTGAGAAAGCTTAGCTGGAACATCACTTTCTCATACTGATGTGTAAAGCTGAATAGACACAAAAGAGCAGAAATGAATCCTAAGTCATCAGAAAGGCTGCTGAACACTCATACAATCTTATGCTTAGAAATTTTACGTCTGAGATATTATTGAGGATATTTGTGTTCTGTTACATTGTTTGTACCCTGAAACATAAAATTTAAAAAATCACAGTGATCAAGAGCTCAGTTTTTAAAGACTGAGAAAGTATTATGGAATTGCTGCAGATTTCAGGAGCCTAGCCCAGGTGTAAGGGAGTTACCTGCCTTTTTGAGGTAGGAATTGATGTTTTTTTTGTTTCCAGCATCCAGCTTGGAGGACTGGACCCCTCTGGGGGCTCCGTGTGGGGATGATGCTGTGGTGACAGTGCTGAAGGCTCTGGCAGAGGAATGTGTCCATGGCAGGGGCTACTGCAGGCAGGTGCTGTGCCTCTACGAGCTCTCCAAGGTAACCTCGGGAGCAGGGCAGCATGGAGGGCTGGGCAGGGCAGCATGGAGGGCTGGGCAGGGCAGCATGGAGGGCTGCAGGGCTGCAGGGCCTCAGCAGGTGCTGCAGAGGCTGAAACTCTGACCCTTTGTGTGGAAAAAGGCCAGAGGCTCCCTGGGCAGGAGGTGCTGAGATGAGCTCAATGCCCAGCCCTGGTTCAGCCTGGCTCTGTCTGATGACTTACTGAGAATTAGTCATAGGCTGCCTTGTCCCTCTTATCCATCCATGTCCTACTGAACTGAACCTGAATGTCCATCCACACTTCCGAATTAAGAGTCAATCAGTGTGGTTTTGAGGTACATTTTTTGATTAATTTGTAATTTTACAAAGTTGTGCTGTGTTACAGCAGAGTATTTTCAGAGCCTCACCAGCTCCCCTTCCAAAAACTAATTTACCTTTTCCACGGAGAGTCTGTGGTGTGTGGAGAAGAAGAAAAGGAACCTCATAAATCCAACTTGTGCAGGAAAATTCTTTGCAGTAAAACAATTCTTTGTTTGGGAGGAGCTGCCCCTGTCCCTGTGTATGTGTTGGAGTGCTGAGGTGTATCTTTGGCTCAGGAAATCACATCTCTGCAGCTCTGGGGTGAGGCTGGGATGAATGCAGAGCCTCTCCCCGCCTGGAGCACAGGCTCAGGGCTGCTCTGGGATGTTCTGGGATGTTCTCTGTCCCCAGGACCTGAGCTGCTCCTTCGGGGAGGTGTCAGCCCGGGATCCCCACGAGGTGCTGGGGGCCATCCTGTCCTGCCGGGGGCCGCAGAGAGGCCGCAGAGCTCAGGCCTTCATCGCCTGCCAGGGGCTGCAGCCGGCAGATGTGGCAGCTCTGCTGGCTCAGCACATCACCCACGAGCTGCTGCTGGCCTCTGCTCGGGGAAAAGGTGGGACTGCCTGGCCTGGGTGGGGTGGGTTTGGGGCTGAGGGTGGCGTTGGTGTGCCTGAGAGCAGCCCTGGGGCAGCTCTGCTCTGGGAGCATTGTGTGCCTTATGGAAAGTTTTACACTAATGTGCATTTGCAATTATTTCTGTGTTCAGTGTGGTGTTGCAGTGCTTGAGGTTTTATTTTTATGGACGTAAATTTAGTATTTTTTTTAAAGAGGATTTTTAACTGTGGTCTTTGCTGCCCCACATCATTTAACTTGGGAAAACTCATGTGTGTTTCCCTGTGTAAAGAATGACAAAAGGTTTTCCCCTTCCTTTTTTCCTTTGTGGAATGAGGGACAGCAGTGAGGTTGTCCACTAAGATCTTGTTGGACTGAACTGGCAAAAAAGTGTTTTCTGATTGTTAAATTTAAGCAACAACATCCAAAGGGTCTTTAGGATTGTAATCCCAAGTCCTCAGTCAGTCTGGGTGACACTAGATTGGTTTGTTTGGGGTTTGTTAATTGATAATAAAAATCCTAGTAGTTCCCTCCTGCACAATTAGTGATGACACAATTTCCTCTCTGGCCACAGGACAGAAGCAGGTTTGGAATCCTGCAGTGGAGAGCCAGGAATTCCTGCAGCTCGCCAAGCTGTGCCAGGATCACACCTTGGTTGGGATGAAGTTGCTGGATAAAGTCTCCTCTGTGCCCTGTGGGGAGCTGTCATGCAGTGAGTAAATGGCAAATCCTGCCTGGTGTAACCTGTGTGTAGCTAATGTGGCATTGTGTGGTTTAAATCACAGCTCAGAGGAGAGAAGGCTCTACTGCTGATCTCAGGTTTGATACTCAGTTAGTAGAGCTGAGGATATGCACAGTAGAAAACAGTGTTGTGTCGGTTAGTTTCCAAACAAAATGCAGATAGTTTTTTTTGTGCTAAGTAAGAGGTGGGAAATGAAGTCAGGGAGTGACTTGAGCTGTCATGGTTTGTTACAGAAGAGGTATTGGGACTTTGTTCATATTCATCACAGAATTTTTCAAACCCAAATGCAAAACTTGTGAAAAAACTCTTTTTCCAAATGCAGAGCTGGCAGGCAGTGGAGAGATGATGTGTTACACATTTGTCAGCTTCTGGTGGAGGAGGCTGGAAGTTTTGTGTGTGTTTTGTGCTTTCTCTTCTGGAGAGAGGCAATAAATAATTCATTCCTCAGCCCTTGACCTGAAATCCCCAAGTTTTGCTGCTCTCCAGTCACAGAGCTGCTGATCCTGGCGCACAACTGCTTCAGCCTGACGTGTCACATGGAGGGAATCACGCGAGTGCTGCAGGCAGCTCGGCTGCTCACCGAGGAGCACCTTGCGCCCAAGGAGGAGTATGGGCTGGTGGTGAGTGTCTGAGAGCCTGCCCAGGGTTGGCTGTACCTGTCCAGGGCTGGAGGTGGCAGTGCAATGTGTCACTGGGCTGCTGGGCAGCTTTAATTGGTGCCTTGAAGGAGCTCCAGCAGTCTGGGACATGCCCAGTGCAGTGGTGTCAGTGCCAAAAGCTTCACTGCCTGTTTTTGTGTTAAAACGACGCCCTTTCACCTTGCTGGGAAAAAGATGGAGTTCTGGGAGGTTTAGAACCCCCTGGTGCCCCCAGGTGCGTCTGCTGACGGGCATCGGCAGGTACAACGAGATGACTTACATCTTCGAGCTGCTGCACCAGAAGCACTACTTCGAGGTGCTCATGAGGAAAAAACTGGACCCGGTAGGTGAGGGACAAACAGGCTGGAATTGTGTGGCTGCATCTGAAACTGGGTGGAATTATCTGGGTGTTTTACTTCCTGAGTGCAGGGACTGAGAGTCAAGTTCTGTAGAAATAAATTAATTCTGGGGTTTATTCTCATTTTAGTTGAACCATTTCTTTCTAATTAGTTCAGGGCTACAATGAGAGCAGCGTTGAAACTTAAACTTGGCACTGTCAGAGTCTTCATGTCCTGCTTTGCTTTTATTTCCAATTTTTCAGGGGAGTTTTAAAAACCATAAATATTCATAGCTTTGTTTAAAATAAATTAAGTCATAAAGAAATGTCCCATTTTGACATTTGTACGTAAGGAAATGCACAGGTGCTGGGTTTTCATACCTGAGCCCAGGTGCGATGCTGCTCTTTTAGGGTGTAGAGATCACTTTTTGGCCAATGGTGCCAGCATGGCTTGTGGGTGCAGCTGTGGGCAAGGACAGCCCCTCAGTGTGCCCTTTGTGCCCAGAGTGGGACGCTGAAGGCAGCACTGCTGGACTACACCAAGCGCTGCCGGCCTGGGGACAGCGAGAAGCACAACATGATTGCTCTGTGCTTCAGCATGTGCAGGGAGATCGGCCAGAACCATGAGGCTGCTGCCTCCACCCAGCTCAAACTCATCGAGTGCCAGCCCTGGGGTGAGCAGGGGAAGGGAGGGAGGCGGGAGGTGAATTGTGTGTGTCCTGAATCACCCTGGAACCCCCACTGCCTGGGGAGGCCCCTTGCTCTGAGCAGTTCCCTGGCTGTTTCCAAAGGGCTCAGATTTTGGGCTCTTTCCGTGATGTTGCTGTGGTTCCTCACACGGAGCAGATGTGGACACAGCCAGGTTTTCCTCAGCCAAGAGGATGTGACACTGGGTGTGCAGGGTTTGTGTCTGCAAGGTGTGTGTGACACCCAGGGGTGAGCTCTGCACTCGGGGAGCTGCTGGGGCACAGTGGGCAGCTGGGGCTGCAGGAGCAGCTCAACCAGGAGCTGTGCCAAGGGATTTTGGAATGGATCTGCCACAAATGTGTGGCTGGGGTTTCTTTCTAGTCTTCAGGCACTCGACCAGGCTCCAGCAATAGCTTTATCCATTAACTGAACAGGCACTGTGGTTCTTCCTGCTTTTTTAATACAAAAAATTTGGTTTAGTCTGTTGGTGCTTTCTGGGACACCAGGGACAGACTTGGCACCAGGGGCGATGGCGCAGCTCCACTTTGTTGCCTTTAAAAATAATTAGTTTTTCATTCTTTTTTGCTGCTTCAGAGGAGTCTCTTCAGGATGTTGCAAATTTAAAGAAGCTGCTGCTGAAAGCTCTGACTCTCTTCATCGATGCAGCAGAAAGCTACTCCAAGGTAAAGTGAGATGAAGGGAATGGAATGGAATGGGTTGTGTGCAGCACTGGGAGCACGTGAGGAGTGGGCTGGGCTGGGAGAACACACAGAGCTGCCCCGGGGAGGCTGTGCAGCGTCCTGGCCCAGAGCAGAAGGAATCTGTCTCTGCACTGCAGTAGCACCAGTACTGAGTGTGCCATGCTGGCCCTGCTCAGGCTTGAAACCCCACTTTCAGAGCAGGGACCACGAGCTTAATTAGCAAAGACTGAACAAATAAGATGTTTAAAACCAGGCGTAATTATGGTGGAAGTATTTGTGGGAATGTTGTCTAACACTCGTGGCCTATGATGAATGTGAAGCTGCAGCACTCTCAGTCAGGGCGCAGCTCCTCAGGGCTCTCAGGGATGTTCCCAGGAAGCTCCCCTCTCTGTTCCAGGACTCGTGTGTGCGGCAGGCCCTGCGCTGCCGCCGCCAAACGCGGCTCATCACCCTCCAGCTGCACTTCCTGGGCTCGGGGCAGAGCACGAGGATC
Source organism: Grantiella picta (assembly GCA_013397955.1). Classification (NCBI taxonomy): domain Eukaryota; kingdom Metazoa; phylum Chordata; class Aves; order Passeriformes; family Meliphagidae; genus Grantiella; species Grantiella picta. Next base: position 233,218 of record VZRM01004163.1, read on the forward strand.
ATCAACCTGGGCAGGCAGGAGCTGCCTGCTGCCATCCTGGCCTTGCCCAGGTTCTACCAGGTGAGCTGGGCTCCCTCAGGCTCCTTCTGTCGGGAGCTGACTTTGTCACAGCAGTGCCTGAGCGCTCAGCTCCTTCCCGTGGCCTCCAAGTCCTGTGACTCTTATCCCAACTTTATATCCTGTGGTGTACAAGGGATAGAGGGACAGGACAAGGGGATAGATGGATACTGGGAGGGAATTGCTCCCTGGGAGGGTGGGCAGGCCCTGGCACAGGGTGCCCAGAGAGGCTGTGGCTGCCCCTGGATCCCTGGAAGATCCCAAGTTGGACAGGGCTTGGCGCAACCTGGGATGGTGGAAGGTGACCTTGTTGAGGGGCTGGGGAAGTTACTCACAGCACTTTGTTCCCCTGCATTTCTCGGCACCACAGCTGCTCCCAAGAGCGGCAGCAAGGGATGGGGCAGACAGATCTGCAGTACTGAGTTCCCTGTGTGGAATATTCCTGTGCAATGCCCTGTTCTGCTCTCCCTGCAGGCAGCCATCGTGGCTGAGGCCTACGAGTTCCTGCCAGACTGGGCTGAGGTTCTGTTCCAGCAGGTGATCACCAGGGGGGACTTCGTGTACCTGGAGGAGTTCAAGCAGCAGCGGCCGCTGCGCCCAGGGCTGTTCGAGGAGGTGGCCAAGAAGTGAGTGAGTGAGGAGTTCTGGGGGCAAACTGCAGCTTCCCTGCACAGGCTCCTTGAGAGGGGCAGGGGGAAGTGTTAGCCTGTTCAACCTGTCAGGGGTAAGCTCTCATATACAGGGACTTGAGACAGAATTCCAGAATCCCAGCACAGTTAGGGTGGCAAAGGAGCATCCCACTCCAGCCTGGCCTCGGACACTGCCAGGGATCCAGGGACAGCCACAGCTTCTCTGGGCACCCTGTGCCAGGGCCTCCTCACCTCCCAGGGAAGGATTTGTTGGTAGGTTTGGTTCCTGAGCACATCATGGAAGTAGCTCTGATCCAGCCTTGCTCCTGAGCTGGACAAGCAGGGAGCTCAGGGCTGGGCAGAGCAAATCTTTAAAATTAATCAGAGCAAATAAACAACCAGGAGATTCAAATGTAGGTGTTGAGCACAACCTGTTGTTGAAAATGCAGTTCTTGCAGGCCCAGAGCAAGAGCCTCAGGTCCCTGTGCAATTGTTGCAGGGTCAAACATCCCCCTGCTGATGCTGCCCTGAGGAACCTGAAGCGTTTCCTCAGCCACTGTGAGGACATCTACACCTACTACAGGCTGGCCTATGAGCACAAGTTCTACGATGTGGTGAACTCCATGCTGAAGGACCCTCAGACTGGCTGCTGCCTCAACGACCTCTTAGCCAACTGAATTCCAGCCAAATTCCAGCCCAGAGCACAGACTGCAGGGTCAGTGCTGATCAACACAGATTTTATCAATGACCTGCTCACAGAGCTCTGCTGCTCTGTAAAAACTGCTCCAGGAAACTGGACAGCGTTGTAAGTATTTAAAATGCAGAGACTGTGTTAACCTAAAACTGTGTTTTGTATAATAAATCTTATTGTTTATAAATAATTTGAGTCACCAGCAAATACTGACTGGCCCAGGTGGGGGTGAAGCAGAGATCCAGCAGCCATTTAAATGAGGGGCATGGGAGAGGGAGCACCCCAGGAATTGTATCCAAACAGGCTGAAAGAGGTGTGCAGAATATCCAGGACAAGGGGATGGAATAAGCAGAATCAGTGAAGGTTTCAGGTACACAGTAGGATAATGTGTTCTTTGAGTCCAGTCTGATTTCTAAAGTCTTGTACAGCTCTAAACAGCACACTCCTAATTCTGCTGTCTTGGAGTAAAAGAAACAATCAAGTGCAACTGTATTTTTACAGTTATTAAATATAAATTCCTTTTCAGGCCCAGCCACGGCCACACCCCCAGCACAGCTCAGCTCTGCAACTCTCCCTCAACAGGTATTTTTCCTGTCAGGCCACAAACGAACTGCTCCAAGGCCAGCCTGGTGAACTCCTCAATAGTGATTTTTATTAAATTAGTTGCTTTATAAAACATTGCAGATGTTGTAATTGTTAACATAACAATTTGCCCAACTGTAGGAACTGCTGCAGTTTGCAAAGCAAGTTTGGTTTTTAATGAAAGAAAACGGCCGAGTTGTGAGAGACCCACCACAACCCAGGAGAGCCCCAAGGAAGTCATGTGGTTTGGTTTTTCTTTTTTTTTTTTTTTTCACTTAACCCATTAATTAACTGTTAAAGAACACCCAACCCAGACAGCTGCATTAGTAGAAATTCAAACGAATGGAACTAAACTTCATCCTGGAGACACAAGTGGGTTTTGCCTTGCTCTGCCCCACCAGGTGCTGTTCAGGTGTCAGGCAGTGGCTGTCCCAGGGGCCAAGCTCCCAGGTGCAGTATTCCGCACTGAAGTTAGCAGTTCCCTTCCCAAAATACTGAAATCCTCAAGCTCTAACTCAAGACAAAGCAACTGGAACTCTACGTGCACACCCTGCCCTTGCTGCAAACTGCTCGTGCTCAGCCCTGGCCCTGGAGCAGGGACAGTTAAGGCCATGTCATGGAGCTGTGCTGGTTATAATCCTTCACCTTATTCCAATTCCTTCCCAATTTAGTGGCTGTTACTATAAAGTTCAATAGCAACAGTTCCCATTATCAGAATTTTGGGTTTTTAACTGCAATTTACAGACCTTCTCCTTTCTCTCCCCGCCCGGAGCTTCTGCCCGGACCTGGCACCTCCAGCCCCCAGCACACAGATACTGCAATTCTGATTGTAGCATTTGGCAGAATTTAAAGGAAGAAAAGTTGTGCTACATGTTTAAGGGATTATGGGCAACAGAAAGACAACAGAAAGGAGATTAATGTCACATGAAGTCTTCAAAGTCTTGTACGTACTCGCCGTCGTAGCCACCGTAATCGGCCAGGTCATCTTTCATGGTCGCCTTCAGCCCCCCGCCAGGCACAACACCTTTTTTCTTCTTTTTGGCTTTATTCTGTGGCAAGAGGATGAGGATGATTACTGGGACAGGCTCAGTGCTCTGTCCTTACCCAGCCAGGGTCACACCCCTCTGGCTCTGGATGTGCCCTTGCCCCTGCTTTCCACCACACACATTTCTCTTCCTAGGAAAGCTGTGCCACTTGCAGGTGTCCCCAGCTTCCTGCACCACAGGCCTGCCCACCTTTTCATCTTACTTCATCTTATTTCCCCTGGACTCTCAACAAGTAAGTAAATGCATGGGAGCCCCGAGCAAGGGAGGGAACATCCTCAGTCTTACCTTCTCTTGTTTTTGTTTTTCACTGCATAATACTGTCAGAGTGTTTGTGATCTTTTTCAAATCATCCACCTCCACTGCATCAGGGAAAAAAAAGGAAAAAAAAAAAGATTCCTTATCAATGTTGTTCTTATAAGGCAGTGAAATAACAGCAACAGTGTCTAAAACTAGAAATAAGCATTAGTGTAACTATGGGCAATTACTTGATTTAAATCAGCAAAACACAGAGTGGGTGGTTCTGGTCCTTACAATCCCAACGAGGATTCCAGCTGGTCCCTTGGAAGCCTGAGTGTTGCAGAAGGTAAAACTTGCAAATAAAGTTCCTGAACACAAGAATCTTACGAAGACATTTGAACAGTAAAACATAGAGACAGCAGAACACAGTAATATGTATCAAAGGAGCACTGGATTAACAATGCATTACTATTTTTATCAGTAAATGGCACAAGAGGCTGGAAGTCCCTCCTGTTAGGAGCTGTGGAATCCATCAGATGGAAGCTCCCAGCTGCCAGCCAGGATGATGGATTTACCCAGCTCTGCCTGGGGTTGAGTTACCCTCCTGAAGGACAAGTGAGTACAGGACAGGGAACGATCCAGCGAGCTCTGCAGCCACCAGGGCAGCGGGAAAAGGAGTTTAAATTACTTCATCTCTGTATAGTTACAGGCTGAATTCCAGAACAGTTAATCTGCAGTTCCAGAATTACATGAACTGAACTCTGTAATGGTTTCCCTCCAAAAGAGGTACTCAAATTATATGCCTCAGAGAATTTACTCTCATTGTTTTAGAAATGGCTTCAAGAAAAACATGAAGGATTTAGATCAGCCTAAAAACTCACACTTTTTAGATGACTGTCTCTAACCAATGTGCAGAAAGAGCAACTCTTGCACGAGGAGAGGATCTTTAGTGGAGTTTGTAGTGGGAATGGAATCGGGTCAGTGCTTCACTTAGTACAAACCACACAGAGCAATCCCCTCTGAACATTGACTATCACAGCATGTTTTCCACTTCAGCTCCAGCCCAGCTCTGGCAGCAGTGCTGGGGCTGTCTGCACTTACAGGAAATACAGACGTCCCGCAGTAACGCTTCCAAAAACCCAGCGTAATGTAGCGACTTCTCGTACTGTGTGATTTTCTCCTTGAGGAGCTTCCCAAATTCCGTGAAGTCATCTTTTGAAGAGGGATTCATGGCATCTATTCCACAAGTGTTATTTACACCTGCAGGGACACACAGGGGTGTTAGAGAACATGAGCTGTGAGCCCTCTAAGGGGACCTTGGCTCCCACCCAGCTCCTGCCTCCCTGAGCTCTGCTCCCCCCACAGCCAGGGCCCATCCCTGGCCTTGCAGGAAGTTTGCTGCAAAACTCAGTAATTTCATAGAATCCCTGAATGGTTTGGGTTGGAAGGGACCTTAAAGACCAAGCTGTCCCACCCCCTGCCGTCCACTATCCCAGGCTGCTCCAAGCGCTGTCCAACCTGGCCTTGGACATTCCAGGGATCCAGGGGCAGCCACAGCTTCTCTGGGCAACCTGTGCCAGGGCCTGCCCACACTCACAAGAAGGAGCTCCTTCCCCATATCCCACCTAACACTGCCCTTTGTCGGTGGGAAGCCATTCCCCCTTGTTCTGTCACTCCATGCCCTTGTCCAAAGTCTCTCTCCAACAATTTTCGAAGCTGAGTCCAACTCAGTAATTTGACCCAGTTACTCCCATTCTCTGGACAACCTGCACCAGGAAGCCCCGTTTCCCTCAGATAAAAAAATTCCTGCCTCAAGCTCTGGAGTGCAGAACTCAGCTGGTTCTTTGCAGTCGTATCCAGTGCACCCCCCAAGCACTGTGACAACTCACTGAGCACAGCCTGCCCTGAGCAATGAGCTGAATCATTCACCATAATCAAGGAAACGCTTCCACGTTTGAGGAAGGCTGCTGTGCATCAGCACCTTTGCTATTCCTTTGTTCTCAGTGCCACAAATTCTCAGTTCTGTGTGCTGAGAACCAAACCCTGCTCAAGCCTTGCAGGGTCCCACAGGTCCCAGGGGTTTATTTCCTGCTGCTTTAACTCACCAAAGGTTTCCTTTGCCAGCTCCAGGTCTGACTCCTCTTGTAACTTCTTTAGCCGTAGTTTGTCTGCCAACTGTTCTTCTGGTGTGAGCTCCTTCTGTTCCTCAGGTGCCTCTAACTGCAGGGAAAACAAACAGGGAGAAGGTGGCACATTAGAGACATGGTGCTTTCCAGGGCCACTGAATCACCCACTTGTGCCTCGAGTCGGTCAGGGCATGGAAAAGCTGGAACCCATTCCCTGAATAAATTGTTCATTTCACAAGGAATGGGAAGAAACACCAAACTCCCACTCCTGCCTGTTCCATCACGTGCTGCATTCAGGGGAACTGGGATAACACTGATCCAATCACTGGTTAAATTACACAGGAATTACAGCTCCCAGCCCTGGATGGGATCACGTACAACACCTAAGCTTGGTTTATCAGATGAATCAAGACCTTTTCAGGTCTTGCTCAACCTCCAAAAAAATCAAACCTGCCCTTTATGCGACCCAGAAGAAATCAGGAGTTACCCTTTTTTTAAGCTCCTCTTGCTTTTTCTTCTGTAGCTTTTCTTTTTCTTTGATTTTTTCTGCTATCTTCTTTTTTTCTGAAACTTTTGGTTCTGTAAAAGGGAGAACAAACGCAGCTCTCAGAGGTCTGATGATTTGTTTTCCCCACCCACAACCACAGAAACACTGGAAGCCACCGAGCTCAGCTAGTGAGACTGAACAGAGTTAAAGACACTTCTGTTAAACCCAACCTCAAACCCCAGCCCTGCTCAGGTTTGGATCCTAACACCCCCAGACTACATCAGTGTCTCTTCTGATGCTGACAGAGCCAGGGGTTACCTTAAAGCCTCACCTTGTTTTACCTCTGTCTCCTTTACCTCCTCCTCTTCCTCCTCATCATCCCAGTTATCCTGCAAAAGAGTTAAGATTCTTTTACAGATACCTGTAACCTCTTCCAATGCCCACAAGCCCACTGATCTCGTGTGGGAGTGAGGGAGCCATGGGAGCTGTACCTCCAGGGATTTTGGGGCTGTCCACGCTGCCTGGGGCAGTTCTTACCATGAAAAAGGCAGGTTTGGGTCAACCAGTTTGTGTCAACAGTTACAACAGCCAGGTCACGAACAGTCAAACAAGCCCCACATAAACAGGACTTTATTCTCATTTCTGGTATTATGAGACACTGAATGTCACCGAGGGTGGACGCAGCACAGCCCTGTGAAAACCCCCAGCCCAGCTGAAACCAGCACAGGCTGTTCTGTTCCACAGCACCCCAGGCTCCTGCTCCTTCCCAGGGACTTTCTCCTCTACTGGCAAAAGGATTCCCATGGCTGCAGAGGGAAAACCACCCTGATTTGCTGCCCACACAACACCCAGCACAAGGCTGAGGCCGTGCAGGAGCAGGAAGCAGAGGAGGATGCAGGGAGCTTTGAATTAGGCAGGAATTCCAACTTCCAACAGCCACAAGACCACAGTTTTGACCATGTTTTCATGGAATCAATAAGGTTGGAAAAGACCTTTGAGATCATCAAGCCTAACCCCCACCCCCCGGTTCACCACTAACCCATGTCCCCACGAGCCACATCCATGCATTTTTCAACACTTCCGGGAATGGTGACTCCACCACCACCCTGTGCCAAGGCTGGACAACCCTTTCCATGAAAAAATTGTTGCTAATTCCAAACCAGCAACCCAGTTTTAGTTGCCTGTTTGGACTCAGCTTGGAAGCTCCAGGGGTTCACTGGACAAGGCCCAGGTCACACTGAAGTCACCCGTCAGGACACGATCACGGGTAAGATCCAACCCCACAGCCCTGGGGTTTGGTATTCCCATCTCACACCAGCCATGCACAGAGGCCCACAAGCCAGGCAGGGGTTTCCTGGGAGGCTACAGCAGAGGCAGAGGTGCAAAGCCCCACGTTCCACGGGGACGTGCTGATCCAAGCAAGGAGACACTCCAGTCCCTCCACCAGCTCACCCCAGTTAATTGGCACTTGCAAGGGACTCGGCTTCCCTTCCACATTCCACCGAGCTGACTCCAATTTGGAGCAGCATCATTTTAGCTCACATCTAATTAAGTTTGTTACACCCACTGCTTAAATAGCTCCACTCAGCACTGAGGAGCTGCCTCGGCCCCAGCCTGGCCAGGCCAGGAATCAGGTGCGAACTGCAGAGGAAGGGCAGCCTCGCCGTAAGGGACTCATCGTGGCACTGGGATATCTGAGAGACTCCGCAGAGGGCAGTTGGGCAAGGACTCCACACCGTGAGATGTGCTCTGACCCTGTCCTGCCAGCCAGGCCTGGTTCATGAGCTCTGGGAATTCCAAGTCCTGCCAGCCCTGCCTGGTTTATAAACTCCAGGGAGCTCTCTTGGAGGAAGAGCCAACTGCCTCTGTGTCTGCAATGATAAAGTAACTCCAAGAGAACATCTTTATTCCACGGCATTTCAACACTGTTTCTGAACCTGAGCCACACCTGAAACAGCTTCCCCACAGCCCAGGCTGGCAGCTGACAGACTGGACACTGGGATGGGAGCAGGCTCTGTCCCGCTCTGCCTCTGCCAGCACTGAGTCAATAGATGAAAATTCCTTGGCAGGAGGCCCGACTTCTGGGAAACGTGTGCTGGGGAACACTGAGAGGAGTTTTGTTACCAAAGGTGCTAATTTTAAACCTGGGAAGTTGACGTTTCCCAAATTAACAGTTACTGCAAGTTCATTACTCAAAAACCTTCCAAAATACAGATCTGCAGATACAAAGCACATTCCAAAACGTGGTCAGAAAACACTTTGTGCTGCTACTTCAGACCACATCATTTCCCTCTCATGGGGATTTCCCCACGGTGGGCCCTCGCACTGAGGGATCCAGAGCCTGAGCAGGGCCCTTTGGGAATTCAGCAGGAAGAGCGAATCAAAGGAAAGTAAACCAAAATAAAACACCTTTCTTTGCTGGATCCTCTCCAGATGCAGCTCCAGCACTAAATCCATAATCCCTTGGAAACAGTTAAGCAGCTGCATCCTTACTACGTGTAAGATGTAAAATGTCTTCCCACTGCCAGAGGGCAGGGATAGATGGAATATTGGGAAGGAATTGTTCCCTGTCAGGGGGATGAGGCCCTGGCACAGGGTGCCCAGAGAAGCTGTGCTGCCCCATGATCCCTGGCAGTGGCCAGGGCC
>VZRM01004163.1:244339-275360 GCA_013397955.1 Grantiella picta
CCGGCACTGCCCCAGCCCCGGCACTGCCCCGGCACCGGCACAGCCGCGGCACAGGCACAGCCCCGGCACTGCCCCAGCCCCGGCACTGCCCCAGCCGCGGCACGGCCCGCAGAAGCCCGGGGCTCAGCTCCGCTGCCGTCCCCAGCGGAACAGGCTGTGTTCCCCCGGCAGGATGGAGCTGGGCACGCCGGTGCTCCCTGCTCGCCTCTCCAGCCCGGCTCAGGCTGACCCGCAGCACGGTGGGAGCTTCGCCTTCCCCTCTGCCCTACAACATCGAACACAGAGAAGCTGAACATGCTCTCCCGCTTCACTGCCAACTCCCAGCTCCGGTGAGAATCTGAGGAAAAGGAACATAGATTTTGTCTGAAGACAATAAATTTAGAAGCTGTCTTTCATGTAACAAATGAATGAACTCTGTACGCACCTGTATAAATCACACGTGTCTAGGAAAAACACACAGAAAAAAGAGACTTCCAAATTTATCATCCTTTTCCTATTCTTCTCCGTTTACCAGACAATATATATAACAACAAAGCTTTATCTATGGATCAAAGAATGTCACAAGTTATATCCTCACCAAGTCGACACAGTTTCACAGGCTCGGGGTGCTGTGGGGACAATCACAAAACTGCCAGGAATTGTGCAGTAATTTGGAATATGTTAATATTGGAATCCGTAATTTAGAATTCTAAAGATTTACATAGAGCATTTAAATTTTTCCTTGACAGTAAAAAACACAGACATAATTTCTTCCCTTCCACTTCAAGGCTGAAAACTGACAGGAGCAATGTCTTGACTTACAGAATGAGTCTTGAAGGATGGTATTAGCTAAAAATCATAAAAACAGAATTCAGAGCATAAGTATTTAATATAAATCTTTGTGCTTCTACAGACTAGAAATGATTGCAGAGGAAACAGAAATCCATAGCACAGGACTTCTCTTCCCATCATATTTTACAAGATTTGGCCCCATCAATGACATTTTTGCAAGTATCAAAAACAATAAAGCAAACCAGTGTTACATTGCATGGACAACCAAGATTGGGATGTTCTCCAGTCTGTCCAAGTCCATCCTTAGCAGAACATCCTTGGCTGCTTTCAAACAGCGTTTTTCGGGCATTTTGTTTTTTCAGCAGTCTGGCTCTCTCTGGGCACTGCTGGACCTGTGCTAATTCATCCACTCCTCCAGGATTTCTACACCAAGAACCTGCAAAGCAAAGCTAGGAAAGTCGTGGCCTTGGTGTGCCCAGCTCTAGGACAGCATCAAGTGTCCTCCTGTGACACCACTCTCCAGGCAAACCAGTTTAATGCCACAATCATTTTTCCAGAAAAATTTTCTTCCCACGACCCCCCACCCACCTCCCACTGCCAGCAGCAGGAACAGCTCCAGTCCCAGAGCCCTCGTGGCTACAATCCCACCTTGTGCCCTTCCTGTATCCCTGGGGCTGTTTTCAGCTGGATCCACTCCTGGCACAGATCCACCCACGCCTGGCCCAAGCAGGCAGCACCAGATGAGACCCAGGAAAAGGGGAGCAAAAGGCTCCCAGCCCAGCCTGCCGGGGAAATCCCACAATCCTGGGGTTCTGGACCATGGGCTCACGTCGCTGTCCTGCCCCTGGGCTGGTGGGATTGGCACTCCTCCTCCTCTTCCTGCTCCTCCTCTGTTCCTGCTGGTCCCTCTTGCCTCAGGCTCGATGCTTTCCAGCCGTACCAATCCAATCCTGGAAGCAGCATTTGGGAACGGGGACGACGTGCAGGGAAGGGCTTTTATCACTCACAGCACCTGTGAGGTTTGATTCCACATTTCAGGGCTTTTCCCAAAGCTGATCTGTCTCCTCGCCAGCTGACAGTGCTCACAGTTTGGGAGATTCATAATCCAGTCTTGAGACATTCAGGCTTCCTGCTACATTCAAAAGCAATGAGAAATGGCAGGTGGAATGAATCCAAGGCGGGGGGAAGCAGTGACACCATGGCCAGGGCCATTGCAGCTAGAGCAGCTCCAGGGAAAACAAAGGATGAACAGGTATTGCCACCAAAGGTCTGAGAGATGTTACTGTGCTGCCAAACCAACGTGCTCCAACCTAGAACAGAACCCATGGGGACATGGAAAACAGACACACAGTCACCACGGCCCAGCAAGACACCACAAAGGAAGTAATTCAGAGCTTTGGAAATAGGATGCTGTGCTTTCCAAAAGGACACAAAATGGGAATCAATGCTCGATGCCCTGCTCAGGTGGCACAAGCCACACTCGAGGCTTAGTAACACACCTGCCTGAGCCTCCCCCCGGCATGGCAGTGGTTTTGGGAACACAACCTGACCTCAGCACAGGAACAGGGAGCTCCCCCTCAAAACAAACACAACAGAAATAAAACCTGTGGATGAAAACTGCTTCACAGCAGCAGCGTTTGCAGGAGGCGAAACAACTCTGCAGAGTTGAGAGTGATGAACACCAGGCTCGCAGCACAGGAAAATATGAATATTTAATATGTTTACTAAGCAATCTCTGTCACTCCTGTTGTGCATCGATGTAGAACTAAATCCCCTCATTTACATTTGGGTTTCCCTTGCAGATCTGATGGGCACAACACAGACACAGCTGGAAAGTGCAACATGGCTTTGGTCTCCTCAGCTCTGGAAGCACTTCGGGAATGGCTGGAGCCACAGAGGACCTGGGCATAAGGATGTTATTTGAACAGATGAACATCCCATTTCAGCTGGAAAAGGCCATGAACTAAACACTCTGAAAGATCTGTGATTTTCCAGCAGTTCTGTGATGTGGAGGAATTGGGAGGAACCCCCTGTTATGCAAAGCTTCACCACTGAACACCAAAACCCCACAGATTCAGACTTCCATCATTAGGAACAAGGGAGAAAGAGATGGCAAAGCAAAGAGCAGCTCCAACGCAAGCTGCCCCCTTCCAAAATCCATCCATCCACCTCTCCATCAGCACCACCCCACAGCCAGGGCTGCCCAGCTGACACGGCTGCACCAAGCAGATGTAAAGGTAATGTTCTGTACATTTTATTTCAATAAAGACATAAGACAAACAGCGTAAAGATGCCCAGATGCCCTAAAGATAAATACATTTAAAAGATTCTCATTAAAATGAATCTGTAGTATTTCTTTCCTGCAAGCAAAATACCTTTCTTTAAATACAAAAAAAATCAGTATTCTGAATTGCAAATGTTTTCACTTTTTTTGCAGAAAATCTGCCATGATGATTTTGTTTTTAATGAATAAAGATTTTCCACAAAACAGGCTTGCTCTACATGCTAAGTTTTAACAGTTCAGTGACACCATGTGCTAGCTACATACACAACAGATAATATAGTAAGAAAACACTCAACCTGATGAAAAGTTAAAATCTTCATTAATACACTGGAAAAAGTTGACATAACTCATGCCTTTTAAAATCAAAAATACAAAAATTAAATGTTTTGCTAAAAAGATTTTCCTTATTTTAAGGACTCATTTGAAAATGAAGCTGCATGTAATTTGTACAATAAAATTGTACAAGTAAACAGGTAATATACATAAAAAATTAATTGACATACTTCTCAATTATCAGCTGTCCACCTTTAATTTCCAATACTGTACTTTCTTATCAAGCATACAAAATAGCAAACTTCTCTTTAGAAAAAGTGCCGTTCTGTGACATCTTTTACACAAAACCAGTCCGAGCCTGTGGCGTGGTAATGCAGTCGAGAGGCAAAGCTTCCTAAACTCATACAAATTCTACCTTCCATAAAAAGCCTCCAGAAAAGCAGATTTCCCACCGCTATAAAAATATCACCTCCGGGGCGCTGCATTAGGAGCCACAGCCGGGCTTTTCCCTCGGGAAACCAGTGGGATGGCAGGGGAGCCCCTTGGCCCGGAGAGGCTGATCGAAGCAGGAGTGTCACAGCGAGCAGCCGAGCTGAGCTCTGCCCGGAGCTCGCAGTGCTGCAGCAAACACAGCAGCGAGAGCCTCCCCACACCTGCCAGGTGACCTTCTGCTCCCCAGGTGCACAGCAGAGGTGAGGTATTCCTTGTCCATCCGTGGTGCCACTGCCAGCTGTGCTCTGCCCGGAGTTCGTGCCATCGCAATGGTTTGGGATATTCGGAATAGCAGGAATTCTTATCTTCGTCTTATCTAGCCAGTCTCTTGATTTTTTGAAAAGATTTTTTTTTTTTCGACTACAGTAGAATATTACAGAAAGAAAATATAAATGCAGGTGGTTTTTTTTTTTTCTTTTCTTTCTAAATGAAACTTACGTGGGCTAAAAACTAGAGAATATTTTTAAACAAATATACAGGATGCAGGCAGACAAAGCAGGGAAACGGCCAGCCAACTGTTTAATAAAAAACTAACAAAATTTGGCTATTTCCAGAAGAACTATGAAGCGCCTCAACTAAAAGGAATGCATAATGAAATTCTAATCTAATACAGGTCAAAAATGTAAAAAGGTTATAAACCTTAACAGGAAAAATAAAACAACTTTTACTGGCCATTCCTGTTGAAATGAGAATCTTAAAAGTAACAGAAAAGTGGCTACAAACCCACTTAGAGCACCGAACAGAGAGAAAATCCGAGTCCGTTTTCAATCTCTGTTGTATCATAAAATCCTGTGTTTATACAGGTCAAACTGCTGGTGGCAGAAACAGAATTTTCTTTATAAACTGCAGATGTCCTGTACATAAAAAATTTCCTTGGAGTTGCACTAGTTCTAAAGACTTTTCTGTTCTAGCCTCCCTTCTGCAGGTACTGGATTGTACTGATGGCGGCAACCTCAGGTGTAGAAAGTCTCTTTCTGTAACCCTTGATCATTGTTGGGCACCAAAGATAAGAAAAGCAAGACGGGGTACAAAAATGCAAAATTTCAACAGTAATGGCAATGTTTTGTATTAGTCCAACAGGGTCCTGCATTTCCTCCCCTCGGCAGCAGAGCAAAGGCTTTAATCGGGGGGTAGCAAATCATGCAAGCGAAATCTGTCTCTGATGTGAGGTCGGACGTCTTCGTTCTGTGGGGGAAAGGGCAGTTTTAGGAGAATAAACACAGCCAGGAACCAACACTGCAACAGGGCTCCTTGTCCAACACCTCTCTTTTCATGGAGCAAACACGAGCCATGAATTGTGTCATTCCAGAGACTTACAGAAATAACTCCATAGCATCCGCGACGGTTCGGGAGTGATTTATTTGCTTTTTAGGAATAAAGACACACAGCACAGCCAGCAATGGGCACTATGTCATCAAAAAGCTCAGAGATTCCCCATTTCCTCAAAACCGATGTCACAATCCCACAGGCCTGCATTTGCAGCACAGTCAGCAGTGACAAGTCCCCTTTAGCTGTGTGAACACATCCCTGGATCTTCATCAGCCTCAATCTCAGTGACTCAGAAAACCTTACAGTAGGTGAAAATTTTAAAGGAACTCACTGACAGCTTTGGGAAACGTCACTAAAGTGAACACTTACCAGCTCTACGAGTTTCTCCAGAAATGGAATCAACTTTAGGAGTTCATTATCGTTTTTATCCATGAACCAGCTTTCTATAGGAATTCCATTGGAAAGCTAAAGTTAAAATAAGAAAAAAAATCATCAACACAGGATTTATACTTATCTACAAATATGACTTGTGAAATACCATTTGGGGGAAAAATGTTTCCAAGTTCCAGATTCATGAGTATTTTTCCCACAGTTTGGTTTGCTAACTTCAATACAAACTGACATAAGAAGAGAAATCCCAGTGTTTCCTGTCCCCCCTCAGGAAGTTTTGCCCCCCAAGGTGTCTCCTGCCCCAGCCCCTCACCTGGTAAGCAAAGGCTTGCGGTGAATTGTCGATGATGATGGTTTTGGAGAGGTCTCTGCCCAGGATGTTTAAATCCTTGATGTAATTCCCTTGTACACACACACAATGCTCACGGAAGAGTCGATGCCTGTCATTAAAGGAAAATAGTAATTAATGACACAAATGACAGCGTCCACACTGCACCAGGAACATGCAGCTTGCCAAGCATTACCCAATTTTTTCTCTTCCAATCTCCTGTTCGAGAATAGTGCCCTTTTTCTGTTCTCTTTAGAGCTTCTTGCTGGAATCCCAATTCAGGTGATTTTGTACTAACCCAGTTCTGGGCGTGGGTGTTTGTATTTATTTAGGCTCTTCTTTCTGACCCCTTTCACAGACAGGCCAGCAAAGGACCCAGAACATCCCAATGCTCTGCCAAGCCCCAGGTGCTGCACAGAGCCAGTTTGCTGGAATATTATCCCTTTATTCTGTCCCAGCCCTCACAGAATGAGGCCTCCCTGTGCCACCTCATGCCAGAACACAAAGCTTCAGAAGAAATGTTTCCTTTTCTGTTACACCTCGGCTGGCAATTAACCTATTTCAGCTATTACATCTCAAAAAAGGCCTCAGGGCCAAAACATCCCATCAACTCCTTCCCTTCCCATTAGGCTGCTCCCGTGTAATTTATGACAGAAGAAATGGATGGATTGACCAGAAGGACTCTGATTAAAAAGCCAGCAGGAATAACACTCTTATTTCATGGCATATCAACAGAATTATAAATTGTAAAGTAGGCAGATTTGGGGTTGCCCAGCCCTGTTGCAGAGCAGCCCCTTCCAGGCTGCCTGTATTTTTAAATGGAGTGTTCAGAAGCTGTACATAGTGTGCTTAATTCCATGCAGGAGCTGAGCTCCCAACGTTGCCATGGAGGGAAATGAGCTGCTGTATTTATATATAGAGTGTGAGTCACACGTGTGGGGCCTGACAGGCACCTGGGGCTGGAGGCAGAGCTGGGACAGTCAGCTCAGCCACACCAACCCCACACAGAGCAGGCAGCACAGGAACATCTCTGCAGCTGCTAGACCCTGGCTGGCTGCTCGTGCCATCAGCTCTTCCCTGTCCCAGCACAGGGACAATCACAGTCCTGAACGGTCAGCTCAGGTGTCTGGAGAAGGTTTGACACCTGGCACACAGCCCCACACTCATGTTCTGCAGTGCCAGTGCCTTCCTGGCACCATCCTCTGGGCTGGCACAGCCACGCTCAGCATTCCAGGGCTGAAAGTATTCCCAAATCTAATTCACACAGTGGCAAGGAGGTGCCAGGCCCACCTGGGATTCTGTGTGTGTCATATAACACAAGCAGCCAGACTGGCCCTGGGTAAAACTAGTGACACTTTATCTTTCTGCTCTTCAGGAAAAGGAGTTCAGATGTGACCACAGCACCCAGTGAAACTGGATAAACACACTGCCTTTTCTTGTGTGTGTGCAGCAAACGCAGTTTCACTGCAGAATGTACAACACACGATGCAGAGATGGCTGTGCAGTGATGTCACACAGCTCTGACATCACCAGGGAGCTGTTCCCTGCCCGGGGACACCCCACACAGGGGAAAGCCCTGAGCAGAAATCAATTTGGGTTCAACATTCCCAGGTACAGTCCCCCTGCCAGGTGAGAGTGACAGAATCTCACCCCTGCAATTTTTTTCTGCCTTAAGGAGCTGGAAAAGCCAAACACTTCCCAACAATGCTCAGTACTTAGAAATGAAAAACCAGACCAGCTCTAATAAAAACCAACAGACAAATGATTTTGTGATTGAATGAGAATTAAAAGCATGCTGATTGTAAAAGCTACACAAGTCACACTTTGTAATAAACCAAGTTTGAATAGTCTAAAAGTAATCAGATACTCATTTAATTTCCTTTATTTGCAGTGTGTATTCCAAGGCACATTTTTGATCCCCAAGAGGTCATTTCCCATGAGCCAACCTAACAGAGAATGAACAGGTTTTGGCCTGGGGTTATCTGATCAGAAGGCACCAATTCCATCACTTCAGTCCACGTTCCTCCCTCTCTTGGCCCAGACAAACCCACAAGGAATCAGTCAGCTCCTGCAGGGAGGAACAAGTCCCATCCCACTGGTCAGGCACAGCACTCAGTTGGCTCACACAAGTCATGCACGATGCTCTGGTTTTACCTGACCAGCTGCTTTTTGGGGTCCAGGATGTTCAATAACTTGTCTGCATACACCTTCTTAGAAGCAGTAAACAGAATGATCTGGGGATTGGAGGGGAGAAAGTCACCACTGGAGATATAAGTGCAGATACAATTTAAAATGAAATTCAAAGGTAGTATCTAACAGTGTTACCTCATAAATCTGAGACATCCGTTCCAGGAACTCTCGGAAGAACGGCCTTAGCCGGACATACACCTGGAGCAGAGAGGGGCTTTAGCAAAGGGTCAGAGTCCTCCAGCCATCACCCTCCCCACTAAACACCACCTTCTGCCAAGAAGGTCAAAATGAGCATCAGAAATAAGCAGCAAATACCAAGGATTCCCACAAAACAATATTAAAAAGTTCATGTTTTTCTATTTACCTGGTAAATGACATCTTGAAAAAGAACTGGAAAAGTGAGTGCAGCATCTTCTAATTCGTTTAGACTACAGTGCACTAATGTTTCATCCTGGGGAAAAAAAATATGGAAAAGAAAGAAAAGAGCATGAAAAAACAATGTTGAAAATGTTTCTGCATTTTATGTTCATTTTAAGGCATGTTTCTCTAGAATGGAATATGTACTTTTGTCCAAGTGCTGTCAAGATTGAAGAAAATTATTAGGATGAATTAAACATTTCATTATTCTTGTAATTTTTTTTAATTTTCACTAAAATTATGTGCTGGGGTGTAATTATAAAGAGAAATTTTAATGTGGTAGTCTCTCCTCTCTTTCATTTCCAGCCTGCACCTCTCAGTGTGAATAATCCACTCATTCCTACAATCACACAAAGATGACCCAACTGATGTTGCTCATAAAATCACAACATCATTCCCAGGGTCTGAAACAACTTTCAAAACAGAGACACTGATACAAATCATCATCAAGACAAATATATTTTATAAGAGTATTTCAAAAAGTGGATTTGTGCCCTTTAAGAATAAGAAAGTTCTAAAAACTAGAAGTTTAATTTTTCATCCATCTCAATGCAAGACCTTTGTAGCTGAATCTTCCTATTTATTCCTCCTCATTTTTGCCACACTGGATTTAGGAAAGCTTCATGGGGACAGACAACTCTCTGTTTGAGATGTTAAAACTGTCATGCCTTTTTTTTTTCCCTAAGCAGGATATAAGCATTTGACAAATACAACACACATTCTATTCCTACCACAATTAATTCTTTTTTAACTATTTTAAATTAAAATTATGCGACTTTCAACAGTCTTTTTGTTTAAAGCAAACATGACTGATTTCTACAACAAACAAAATAAGGGAAATGCTCCATCCCCCTGCTTTGGTTTGTGTTTATAAGGATATTTACCAAGTCTAGAACTAATGAGAACTCTGGTGTGCTTCTGGTTTTCAGTGGGAGAGCTGGCTTCCTGTTCAGCTGCTCTTCTGTTAGTGGGGGCACATGTTTGATGAAATAGTATCTAAAAAGAATACAGATTTTGCTGTAAAAAGGTACATTATTGAACTGCAATGTTGTAGCCCAACTTAATATTTGAAATATTCAAGGCTGCACAAGAATTTTAAATTGAAACCAACCCCACACGAACATACACATTTTTTTTAAGCTAAGAGCTTTTGGAGTCCATTATAATAATATTTGAAATAATATAAAAATAATGCACTTTAAATAAAAATACTTTGATACCCCAAAGGATTAATTTACTATTTCCAGCACAAACACTGCCACTTACGGATCGAAGACTTCCCAGTCCTCTTCATAGGTGGCTTCTGCATGAGCTGATGAGTAACCACTGTCTGGAGATACTGGTGCTGAAATTCAATGAAAATGACCAAAACAAAAAATAAAACAAAAAACCACAAGAGCTGGTCTTATTAGTGCAGTTCTTTAAAGTGACAATTTGCACTTGAGACACGAGGGATGACACAAGTGACAAAGTCTCCCTCCAGCCCCACCTCCCCTGCCAGGTCCCCTCTGCTCAGAGGTCACATTTATCCCCTCCTAAAAAGCTCCTCAGCTACCAAAGCTTGGAGGCTCTGGGGAGGGTTTAGTTAAAGATTTGATGCTGCCCATGCACACAGAAGCTGAATTTTACGGCTATGGTTTTTGTCAAAAATAGATGTTGTCCTGCAAAGAAAATACAGAAAATGAATGTAAGATCTGTGTGTTTCTCATTTACCATGTGGCTCTAATACAAGATAACAAACGTAACCAACTTCTCTTTGGAGACCAGCAGGTCCAGAGGGTGCATATGCAATGTTAACAAAAATGCCTTTCTTCTGGAATCTCTGCTTCCATGGGAAGAAGCATTATGAGGCCACCTGAGTCACATCAGGAATAGATAAGTGTGTGGAGCAGAAAGGCCTTGCTGCCCTTGTAAAATCCTTGCTCACTTGTTACTTTGGCAAACTAGGAAAGCATTCTGGGAATCACTCAGCTGAACTAGAGGTGAAAACCAAGTTATATAGTTGTAAAACAATTATTAGCACCAATCAGTGCTCACGGCGGGGCTGTGGATGTTCCTATCATGGTCTGTGGTGTTGGTTAAGCACATTTGTTGCGCCTCACAAGTATGGAAACTCAGAGCAAACTAACAGTTTAAGAACCCTGGATTTTTGCAATAAAGTCTCTTCACCATACCATCACGAAGATCATGAGTTTAATGGCACAGGTAAGTCCTGCCAAAACTGTGTCTTTGGTGCATAAACCAGATTTGTCTATCAGCCAACCATAAAAATCAGGATTAGCACAGCCTGCACAGCCGAAGGGAGGGCGGAAGAGGAGCTCCACCAAGTGCTGCACCAGGACTGCCCTGGAGCAGCCCTTCCCTGCAGGGCACAGGCGGCCCAGCCGTGTCCCTTACCCGTGAGGGGTGGCAGATCGCGGTCCCCCGGCTCCTCGGTGTCCCCCAGGCCGTTGTTGACAGCCCTGAGCGGCACGGGCTGCCCGGGGAAGGCGGCGCCGTTGGTGGAGGTGGCTGTGCTCGTGGTGATCTCATCCACCTGCTCCATGTCCAGCTGCTTCACGATCTCCTCAGCCTCCACCGCCTGCCCAGGAGAGTCGGAGCCTGACGTTCCTGAGGGACATGGCCAAACACTGAGCTCCATGTCACAGTGCTCACACTCACTACTAACCACATACACACACACCAAGTCTCAGAGTAATTACAGATATCTGCACTGATTCATGTCACAAAAATAAGAACCAAACTGAAGACCATGACAAATGACTTTAAAATATATTTCAGATGAGGAATGTAATCCTTTTTCCCTTCTCCTTTTTTTTTTTACTGAAAGGTACCCCACTAAATACACTTCTAATGCTTATAAGTTTATTGCTTCTTTCATTAACTATCAACCCATCTAAGAATTAAGGAGCCCTTTATCTGGCAGCACTAACTCTTGGTCTGTAAACCAGAAGGAAAAGTGTACTGCCACTCAAAATACCTATTTCATACAAAAATCTATCACTCTCAGCTTTAAGAACATTGTCTTTTTGAATAATACCATTTTTATTTGCTGGTGAAAAAAAATTGAAAACAGGAGAAAAGATGGTTCCCAGTAACGTTGTTCGTGGGGGACTGCCTGTGGTAGGGTTATCTTCCAATTTTCCATTTTGCTTTACGTGTTGGTTCGTCATCTCATAACTTCCAGCTTCTGGAAAAGAAGAAAATGAGTTTTAACACTACTCAGCTCAGGATTTCGGTTGCCTCTTTTCCTTTACTGTCAGCACTTGCACTCTAGGAGTGAACTATTGTTCATGGCTCAGCTGGGACCACGAGAGTCAGCAGCTTTCTAGCAGCATAATCCCAAAATGTCCATTTTCAACATCATCTGAAGCTTCAGTCTCCAGATGAGGCAGCACTCCTTGTTCACATAAACAGCTGAGGTGTAAATGGTGGGAGGCAGCCCTGGAGCTGCCGTGGCCCTGGCAGAGCCTGAGTGCTCTCAGTGCCAGGATCCACTAGAGGGAGGCATCAGAAAGGGTCAGAATTCCCTGGCTGAGCCTCCAGGCTGCTCCAGAGCCCATCGTTTGCTACTCCACGCACTCAGGCACAAACACAGCTCGGGAGGGAAAGAATTGTCAGTTGTTATCACAGATAACAAAGGACAGAATAAATAAATATCCATGTTACAGATCTGACTCATAACAAGGGTTTTCTCTCAATGTTAGGTAGAGATATGTACATCCCAGAACTCAAATCCCCATCTCAGCTGCGGGCTAAGGCAGTTCTGAGACAGTGACAGGGGCTCAGGGTGCTCTGTGTGCAGCCACAACACCACAGAGTCTAACAGAAACCTGCCTATGTGTTTGACAAGTGCTTTCAAAATAACCTGGTTACTTCCACAAAGGTCAAGATTTGGGAGGTCATATTTCACTTTTATTTGTGAGAAAACGGGAGAAGAGATAAATTATGATGAGACTTTTAGAATAATAATTAAAAACAAACCAAAAAAGTTAAATTAGTTCCAAAGCAGCTGCTGCTGATCCAAACTGCTCTCACAGAGACACACTGGATGTGTCTGGGGTGTGACTGAAGTGCTGCTCACACTCCCAAAAATCCATATTTGCTATGATTAGCTCAGCCCTGCTCTCACTGAAGTCAGTAGAACCCCCAACAACCTCCCCCCCCCGCAGAACCGCCCTGGATCAGTGCACAGCTGGGAGATTACAGAATTCCCACTGCCCTGCAGAGCACAACGTGGGGATTTACCAACCTCCATTCATCTGACTTTTCCGCCGCACTCGCGAGGGCTGTTTGTTGGGCTTCTCTCCTGTCTGAGGTGTGGATGTGATCAAGTTGTTATCGATATCCCGCTCAATCCGACTCCTTTTGGTGGGATTTTCTCTTTCTTCCTTAACATAGAAAAGAGGGAAAGAAGAAACATGCTGAATGGTGCCTCTTTTTCCACGGAACAGAGCAGAAAGTTCAGCAAAGGTCGCTTTACTGCTCCACTTCCAGATGCAGAAGATGCAACAAATGTCTGACCAGCTGGGATTTTACTTGAGTTTAAACTAAATCAAAGTATAGGGAAAGAAAACTACACGGAGCTGCTGTAGTAGAAAAATTGTCTTTACAGCCAATCTATAAATATTTCAGTGCTGCAGAGGCTGGGAAATGCAGAGACAAAGTAATTAAAATTACCTGAAATTTGATTTCTCTGCCTATTAAATACACAGGAGGTGAACTGCCCAACAACATGAAATGTGACAATCCATATTGGACAGTATAGGGCAAAACTGAGCTGTGAAAAATCCAAGGATTCTCCTTACCTGGAAGTGACTCCTCTTCCCTGCAGCACTCACAGGAACGAGACAGAAGCAAAAAGTTTGGCACATTTTCTGTGCATGGCTCTATATGCAGGCACATGTTTCTGACAGATTTCTTCCCCTTTTCCCCCAAAAACCCTACTACAGTTCAATAAAATGTAAATCTGAAATCCAAAGCATGATCATTGAGAGTACCCTGAAATGTTCGAAAACCTTACAGAGACACAGAAAAGGAAAACCAGATATATTTTCCTTATCTAAAAATTCCAAAAAGAAATGTTTTGCTTTGATTTGAGTGTTCTGGTGCAGAAGTTTTGCAACCAAAATGCTGCATTCCTGAGATCCAACGCAGATGCTGATTGTTCAATAGATCAATTATCACAGTTTAATGAGAAACTAAGTGGAAGCAGACTTAACCATTAATTTTTGCTGAGATATTTCTTTGTTAGTACTTCACTATTTCTAGGACAGGTTGTTGAGGTTTAACATGTCATGAAATACTCAATTTCCCTATATTTTTAACAATTCAAGAATATAGTGTTACATTAATTATTTGAACTTCAGCTTGTTACAAAGTTATTGTTTCAACACTTAGCTCAAATCTCAGGAAATACTTCTGAATTTATACCAGATTTTTATTTATCATGTAGCTGATCTGGAATACATTGTAAATTACTTAGGACTTGTTGGCTACCCTTCTTTCAAATTCACAGTTACACAATGTCAGTCTCTGAATGGCTGGAATGGAATGATCTGGGGTTTTTAACTGACCTCCATACGGAGAAAAAAAACACTAAAGCAATTGGAAGGTTACCTTCAGCCCATCAAGGTTATATATATATCTCTCTATATATGTGTATATATATTTTCCACCCTCAAATGTCCATGGAACACATGCAACAGGTGTTCACCCGTGCAGATCAGTAAAGCTCAGCTTGCTGGCTGGACCAAAACATGAGATTTCAGGGCTTCCCCCAACAAGATGTGGGTGTGATGCTCCAACCAGGGCAGTGCTCACTGCAGGAATCACTGAGCAGCTGCATCAATTCCTTGGCACTTGGATTTGTGAGGTTTGACCTTCATTGATTAAATGACTCCTAAACAATTTGAGTAAAATTGCCAGAAATAGTCAACCAGTTTATGCTTACAGACTGG
Organism: Grantiella picta; assembly: GCA_013397955.1. Classification (NCBI taxonomy): domain Eukaryota; kingdom Metazoa; phylum Chordata; class Aves; order Passeriformes; family Meliphagidae; genus Grantiella; species Grantiella picta. Next base: position 258,714 of record VZRM01004163.1, read on the forward strand.
CTTTTCTAAGTTAGTAACAGTAATTCCTTAAATCTGGATTCAAGGAATCCTTAAAACAGAAATTAGGAATGTACTGAATTTATTTGACATTTTCACCAAGAAACACCAGGTAATAAATCCTGTGATTTATTGGACTGTTAAATACACCTACACTTGACTCCTGAAGGGTTTCACAGCCTGCTTTACCTGACACAACTCACAGGCACTTGTTGCCTTCCAATCCTTCACGTTTTGCTCCCGCCACCTGACTAATTCTTACCAGAACTGGTTTTCAATCAAATTTCAAGTGATTATGACCCAACGAGAAGCAAAGCAAGGCCCCACAGCCGGCATACCTTGGGTGTACTTCCTTTGATGAACTTTTTGATTGAAGACAAGAGGCTGGTCTCATTTTTGGGTGGCTTTCCCCCGCCGCCAGCCAAGGGCTCCTCCACCTCCGAGTGTTTCCGCTTGGCCCGCAGCGCCCGCTGCGTGTGGAGCTGGTTGGACTGCTGGGAAGCTTTCCGTGTCCTCAGCCTCATCTTCATGGGTACCACATGGAAAGCTATAAAGGGAAAAACCAGGAATACTCTCATTGAGGGAATGTATGAAGCTGCAGCTCCTGAATCCAAGGAATTACATAACGCTGGGGGTGCTGCTGCTCCCCTCTCGGCACACAGCTTCGCTCACAGCACAGAGGAGCTATTTCAGTGGGAACACCACACTGCCACGGAACAAATGGATGTCATCTGGCCACGGATACAGCTTCCAGCACATCAGTGAGGTCTGCAATAACCCTCCAATAATCCACGTGAGGGGGAGGAAAAGCCTACCTGCCCAGAATGACAGAACTATTCAGGGTGGAAAGAACCTCTTGGGTCATCGAGTCCAACCTGGGAACAATCAAACAATCACACCTTGTCAACCAGGAGGGTGTCAACTACCCTGATGAAAGGATTGATTGTAGGGTGCCTGTTGTCTCCAGCCCCAAATGAATAGACTCTGTGACCCAGGAAGTCCTTTCCTCTCGGTGTTCCTCAAAATACTTCACTGCAAGTCTCCGCATTAAATTTGAGATGAGGCATAAATCTAAATTCCTGTCAAGTGTTCACAGAAGGAATCCTGAGCCTGTGCACTCAGTGTGGGTGAGCACAGAGCAGCTCTGAAAAGGAACCCAAACTGAGCTTCAGCACAGCTGAGTTTGGGAACCACATTAGACCTCAGGAACACTCATGCAAGGGCAGCATTTATTAAAGCAGAGTAAAAGGCCATTCCAGGGAATGTCATTTATCTCCAGCCTCCAAGTGGGCTGCTGGTATTGTCACACCTGAGCCTCAATGTCACTGCTCTCTGGGCTGGGGATGTGCCTTCTGCAGCTGCCTGGAGCACACAGCTGGGCTTCTCTGAAGGGGACTCCTCGTGCTTAAAATAATTCTTATGATGGATCAGGAAAAGAAATCCATCTGAGGTGTAATGCACAGAAATACTGGTGAGAAAGTAATTTGCCTTTCCCAGCTGAAATCATGACAAAAAGCAGGTTTTTAAAGAAAATTGTATGCTCATCATGACAGGAATCAGTGCCTGCCTTTCTGGAGTCCATTTAGTATAGATTTGATTGCTGGATAGACAGAATAAATATAGCATTTAACATGTAAGTTGCCTTTCTGGAGTCCATTTAGTGTGGATCTGATTGCTGCAGAGACAGAATAAACAATCTACAACATTTAACATATAAGTAATGTCACAACAGGTACATTGTTTAGGAAAAGGCAACGGTGGCACTGGGGTGAGTCACAGACAGAGAAATACTGATAATATTTTTGAAAACCAGTCCAAAACCTGTTACACAGCTGTGTTTGTTCCCAGGCAAATCTCAATCTCACACAAAGGTGTTGCAGCCAACGAGGAATGACCCAAGTACTGACACTGCTGTCAGACTTAGCAAGGAAAGCACTCCGTGGCTATTGCCAAGGGTGAAAGTTGATGTTCCACAGAATTACTACATGGAATATTCACTGTAACTGCCAGCAAACACGGGGGGTCGTTTTCCACAGGTCCACGCTCAGCATTTTCCATCAGTGGTCAATACAGCAACATGAGGCAGTTCAGTCACACCATGCCCAGCACTGCAAGGCCACCATAACCCATGTCCCCAGGTGCCACATTCATATGGCAGCTGAATCTCTCCAGCAACAGGGACTCCACTCCAACACTGCCCTGGGCAGCTGTGCCACAGCTGGACAGCCCTTTTCATGAAGAAATTTTCCTTGATATCCAATCTGAGCCTCCCCTGGCCCAGCCTGAGGCTGTTTCCTCTTGTCCTGTCCCTGCTCCCTGGGAGCAGAGCTGGGCTCCCCCCAGCTGTCCCCTCCTTGTCAGGACTTGTGCAGAGCTACAAGGTCCCCCTGAGCCTCCTTTGCTCCAGACTGAGCCCCCCATCTCCCTGAGCTAACAGGGGAAATTCCTTCATTTTTATACCATTAAATCAGTTTATAAAGGGAACCAGTGGGCATCCGAGCAATGCAACCGAGTGTCAGCAAGTGACACAGCTGGACATCACACAGCCCACGGAGATGGTGATTCTGGAGAGCCCGAGGATGGAAGGAAGGAGTCCTGGAGGCTCACCTGATGGAGCATTGGGCTGAGAGCGAGCCCAACAGCAAGGTGGGGGAGTGTGTGTGTGACTGTGTGAGCGGGTGTGAATGTGTGTGTGAGTGTGCGTGTGTGTGCGTGTGTGTGAGTGAGAGTCTGTGTGCGCGTGTGTGTGTGTGTGAGTGAGAGTGTGTGTGCGTGTGTGCGTGTGTGTGAGTGAGAGTGTGTGTGCGTGTGTGTGTGTGTGTGTGTGAGTGTGCGTCTGAGTGTGTGTGACTGTGTGAGCGAGTGTGAATGTGTGTGTGCGTGTGAGTGTGCGTGTGTGTGACTGTGTGAGTGAGTGTGAATGTGTGTGTGACTGTGTGAGCGAGTGTGAATGTGTGTGTGCGTGTGTGTATGAGTGTGCGTGTGTGTGAGTGTGCGTCTGAGTGTGTGTGACTGTGTGAGCGGGTGTGAATGTGTGTGTGAGTGTGCGTGTGTGTGAGTGAGAGTGTGTGTGCGTGTGTGTGTGAGTGTGCGTGTGTGTGTGTGAGGCCAGCATGGCACACGGAACATGCCAGTCCAGCTGCCTTCTGTGACTTCTGTGATCTGACAGTGATGTCACAGAACCGCTGAGCTTGGACAAGACCTTTGAGACCATTGAGTCCAACCATGCCCGGCACTGTCTCCAAGTGCCATATCCACATGACTGTTAAATCCTCCAGGGATGAGGACTCCACCACCAGCCTGGGCAGCTGTGCCAGGGCTGCAGAACTTTTCAGTGAGGAAATTTTCCTTAATATCCAACTTCAGCCTCCCCTGGCCCAGCCTGAGGCTGCTCCCTCTCCTGCTGTCCCTGTTCCCTGGAGCACAGCCTGACCCCCCGGCTGTCCCCTCCTGTCAGCAGCTGTGCAGAGCCACAAGGTCCCCCTGAGCCTCCTTTGCTCCAGGCTCAGCTCCTTTCCCAGCTCCCTCAGCCTCTCCTGGTGCTCCAGTCCCTTCCCAGCTCCATTCCCTTCCCTGGACACTCTCCAGCCCCTCCAGGTCTCTCTTGTCAGGAGGGTCCCAGCACTGTCCCCAGCACTGGAGGTGTCCCAGCAGTGCCACCTCAGGGGACAGGCACTGCCCTGGGGCTGTGCCACACTGCCCACACTAAACAAAAGTGTGTAAAAAGGAATTAAAGAAAACAGTAAAACATGGAAAGGAGACTGACACTACCAAAATTCCATTTTGGGAATGAAAATATTCCTTCAAATCTTCTATAGTACAAGTTGCCTGATTTTTCTCGAACTGAAACAAATATGAGTCAGACAAAAGACAAACCAATTTAGTATTTGTCAATGGTGAGGACATATTTATCCAGCAGGGAAACGTTCAGCTCCTCTGTACAGCCCTGCCAGGGACTCCTTTGGCTCACTGCACATCCCGGGTATCAAGCCTGGGGTTATAAATATCTCTAATGGACTTAGCAACAGGTACCGACAATCCTCTCAGAGACAGAAGTTTGCTTTCCTAGCCCTGGATTCAGCTGGTGGGGGAGTTTTTATTGAATTATGGTCGTGGTTCTTTCCTGAACCAGGCTACAAAACTTAGTGCAGTCAAAATAATCAAGTCTGAACACGTAGGAGAATTTCCTTCCTCAAACGTGCAGGATTTGGATTTCCCCAGCACAGCCATCCCTGACAAGCCCGATGGCACAGCTGGGTGACCAAGGACCTGAGCCTGGGCTGGCACTGCCACCTCCACTGTGCCAGGAGTTTTGCCGAAGGAAATCAACTCCTAAAACCCTTCTCTCTTCAATTCCTTCTACACTTATAATAAACCCAGAAAGAGTGTGGAGAAAAAAAGGGAAAACCTTGCTCTCCAAGAGAGAATTACATGGCAAAGAGGGACTAAAAGGAATACCCAATTAATAATTTGTGGGACAGGAAAATATAATGTAGGAGCTCTTAAAAAGCAGCAGCTGAAGGAGCTCTGGCTGCAATAAATTTTTCCTGAGTCCACACACACCAAGTGTCAGGCTCCCTACCTTTTGAATGCCGTTGTTATTCCACAGCACAGGTACACCGTACTTACAAGAAAGAAATTCCTGTGAATGACTCATATTTCAAACTAAGAGCACACCTCCATGGAATCTGCAGTTAGGGATGATTTATTTCCCACCACATATGACATTGCTGTTTTCTCTACTTTTCCCCACACTATTAAAAGGAAAATTAGGTGAGGCACATCTAATTACAGGGTTTAGGGCTTTCTGATACAGGAAAAGGTTGAAGACGGGAAAAGAACAACAGCGAAGAAAAATAAGAAGAGATAAGTGACAAGAAAATTTAAAATTACAGTGTTGAACAATTTCTCCATTCAGTTTGGCACTCAGGAATAACACTGAACTGCCACCACAGAAATCAATCTATCCCAAGCCTCCAAACCACAGGAGCTCCAGAGGATTCAGACAACTTGAACATGTCAGGTGTGTGACTTTGGTGACAGCGACACAGGAGGTGAAAAACTTCTATTTAATTTATCTGGGGTTTTTCTCAGAACATTTTTTACAGAAAGCCAAGAAAGTAAATTATTTTTAAAACTTCCTTTAAATTTGGAGCATCAGTGCATGGTGTAGACAGAGATGGAGACGTGACGAACTGCACAAAGCTGTGATCTGTCCCCAGATTTAACAGCTGTGACAACTGAGGGGTTTGAATTTGAGAGAGTGGCAAGTTTGGTGTCCAACCAGCCCAGCTGACACAGTCCCTGCTGAGATGTGTTTCAGTCACTGCTGGATCACTGGGCAGATCCACAGACAGAGGAACCAAGACCAAATATTTTGCTCAGTTCCCTTTCAAACAAGTAATAGCAGAGGTGTTTCATCAGCACATTTCATGGCTGTGATGTGACCCAGATTTCAGGGTGAGGAAACATCCCAAGGAGGAGCTGCGCTCCCAGGGCTGGCTGGGATCCCACAGGGGCTCGAGATGTTTTCAGGAAACACAGATCCATGCTGCTGTCCACACCCCCTGAGCCACCACGGGAAGGGACAAGTTGGCAGGGCTGTGGGGACAGAGGAGCGTGGGCCAAACAGGAACCGTGGTGTAACCATGGGGAAGGACCAACAGGTAAAGCCCTTCACCCAGACAGCCCCCAAAGCACTGTGCACACCTCAAGGAAATACTTCCTGGTAGTCTCAACATCTTTGAACTCTTTCCCCTCAACAACTCTTGGCCTTTTTTAACCAACTCATTCTCCTTCCCTAGAAAATTACAGCAATTTCATGTCACTCCAGCGGATGTATTTCATATTTTCCAATGTACTGCACTACTTGTCACTCTTCTGCAATCTTCAGGTATGTTTTTCTGCCACTGCAGAACTGAGAGAGCAGCAAACCCTGACTCAAAGGAATCTGGAAGAGGTGCTAGTCTGGGGTAGGTAAAAGCAAAATAAAAAGACACTGATTTATTAAAACAGCAAACCACACAACATGCACTATCCAAATGTTGGTGTTGGGTTATGAAATCTGGATAAATGTATAAAGCAACCACAAGTTCCATCAAAACAACAGTAAGGAATTACAACGAGCAAAGGTACCTCTAAATTCTCCCTACTTCACTGAAAGCCCCTTTTCTGCTCCTCCCAACTTTCCAGGGCACTAAAACCATGGAAGGATTGAAATCCTTTGTCGTCAGTTGCCTTGTTCAAACCCTGATCCCTCAGGACATCTACCCTGTGCTCACTTCTACTCTCCCAAGTTTGAGTATCTCTTCTAAAACAAACATGTCCTTAGAAGTATTTTGCCAAAGAAGGACGGCAGCTTTTTATAATTGGCCTCAACATTAAATAGATCTTCTGTTCCTTTATTTTTCTGCTCTAGCCATCATACTTCTGTTTTGCCACTACTTTGCTAGTGAGGCTTTGTTTTGATTATACCAAATGCATTTAGAACTGAAAGTTTATCCCCTCCTGGCCAAGATATTTTTTCCTTTGCACTGAGGGTACACGCTGGTAATTAATTCAGGCTTTCCAGTTTTTGTCACACTAAGCAAGGAGGAAACATGGAGAGCTGGGGTAACCAGGGGACAGCAGAGCTCAGAGCAGAACCCCAACACCTGCTGCAGAAAGAAGGCACTATTCACAATCTCTGGTGCTGCCAATATGAGAATTTCACGAGTCACCTTCAGATCCTGTGGGGCTCCCGAGAGCTGAAACGTTGGGAGAGGAAAGTTTGCAGTAGTTGAGTTTCAGACGAGCAGTAACAGATTCCTCAGAAGCAGCGCTGCTCCTGTTGGGATTCTGGGAGGGACCAGCTGTCCTCAGGCTCTCTGGACATTTAATCCACACTGCCAGGCACACAGGAGCCTATTTATGGAAGTCAAGTCCCTCTCGTTACAGCACGGCACAGACAGGTTGCAAACACTTCCTGAACAGACCTTTCGGGATGTTGTCTGACCACAACAACAATCCCAAGCAGTCACTTGTTCTAATTGTTCAGCTCACCCATTTTAGTTATCTTTCTAATTAAAAAGCCAGAAACAAGCAGATTAATAGGCTCAAGTAAGTCTGTGTTGGACTATGGAAGCCAAGGAGTAACTCCTGTGCTTGTGAGGAGAACCTAGGAATTTCTGCAAACCTAACCTTGCTACATTCACCTGCATCCTCCTGGGAAATCACAAGCACAATCATATATCCCACAGGACTAAGTCAGGTTGCTATCTTTTAAAGGGATAGATAAGGGCTCTGGCTGCTCCCTTGGCCTTAAAAATAGCAGGCTATTTTTATTGCAGGATAAAGACTCTTTAAATGATAATATGATTCTTATTGCCCAGGAAAACACTTTCCTTGGGACACGATATCCCTACAAAACCTTTCCCAAGGGTTAAACTCTGCTCTCCCCTTTGCACAGGGCTGCTTTCACACTCTTCTCACACCAGGTTTCCCTGCTTTAAAATAAAAAAAAATCAACCGTGTTGTTAAAAATGGGGAAAATGCCAGCACAGTCAGGATTTGTATTATTCAGTGTCCAGACAAAGTTTAAACTACTCATTTTCCCTTATGAATACATGCTGAATTAATCCTGACTCTTTCATTGCCCATCGTAGCTTCTTTCCTGCATGGAAAACTTCATTCTTACAAAATTGCAAATCTGAGATTCATTTGTGCATGTACCTGAGTTAAAACTGACATGAAAATAAATTCTAAAGGTTTAACAGCTGTACTCATTTGTGAGTGATACTATGTTTTTACATGTAACCTTAAAACATAATGAGAGATGATGAACTTGAAACTTATCCAGTCTCAAAAATACGCCTGAAATGAGTTTAAGGGATCTGTCTGATTCCAACACAATGGAGCTATTTTATACATTTTATTTTCATTCTCCTTTTTCCCCCAATCTTTTATTTTGTGTGAAAAATCCACAAGAAAAAAAAAAACAACAAACCTCGTTGTTTACTCAGTGGAAAGTTATAGGAAGTTTCTAGTCAATATTCCAATAAAACAAAGTATAATAAACACAAGCTATCAATGGCAACAGAAATTTTGTAGGGTAAAATGGCCCTGCACCCACACTGTAATGTTTTCAGTCTTGATTTCACCCTGAATTTCATTTATTTATTTCACAAGATGATCACCTCCAGGTTGGTCTAATGTATCTCTGTCACTCTGAAAGGTGCAACATGTAATGAAATAACTTTCTGGCTGTGAAGTGGCAGCTTTGGCTCTGCAAACAGCGAGGGGATTGCTCTGCTGAGTGAGGAGATGGTGTTTGGCTCGTGCCTCACTATGGGAAGGTTCTGTCTTGAGGGACTTCAAGGTGGGCAAAGGGAGGTTGTGCACCTGTATCATGGACTGATGTGCTGCAGCAGGAAATCTGTGGGGGTGAGTGCCCTGATCTCCTCATGCAACCCAAAATCTGTATGGAGAGATCCCAAACCAGAGAAATCGGCAAGAACAACAAGTGCTGGTATCACCTGCTTACACAGTTTGTTTCCAGTCATTCCCCAGTGCTAGGAGGGAGCCTGGCCTCTCCATCAGAAACCCCTATGATGAAAAAGCAACAAGCCACGTTCCAAAGCAACCCAAGTCTTGACAGTGGTTAATTCACCTCATTACAAAGCAGCTACATTAGAATTTAGGAAAATATTCCAGATACTGAGGAGACCTGAATTAACTCAAATAACAAACTGATTGCAAGTTACCTTAAATACCAAAGAAATACTTGAAAGATGTTAGCTGTCACTCCAGTGCCACGTGGTATATGACAGAGCACACATCACTTCTCATTTGCTGCGCTGAAGAAACAACTCAGCAAAATTGTGGGAGAGAATAAATGTTTTAATGGATGTGAAAGGAATGCTTTCTAATTCCCACCCCTCCTTTCCCTACATCCTTGTAGCCCCGCAGCCTGCAGCTCCATGTCTGCAGGCTGGAGTGTTTCCACATGGGAACAAGAGGTGGAATAAAAACACACAGCTCCTGGCAGGCAGGGGAAAGGACAGTGACAGCATCAAACCAGCACAGCCTGGGGTTAGAGCTCCGTGCCACAACCAGCCAGGGATAATTCCACAAGCCAGGCTGTCAGCTCCCTGGCACGGCCATGGTGGCATCAGCAGTGTTCTCCAGGACACAACCATGAGCCTGGGAGTTGGGGTGATGTGATCAGGTCCCAAATGTGCCTTTTATTTTCTGGCAAATTATTTTAATGAAGAAATCTAGTCAGAAATTTTTAAAGCAACAGTGTTTTCTGTCATGGGTTTCATTTGCTCATTGCAGTCTTTGACGGGCTCAGGCCTTTAGCATAGAAACACTGATCAGCTTTTCCTAGAGAAAATAAGGCTTATCCAATTGCAACTGTCTGTATGTCTGTCAGTCCTCCCTGGGAAATGCAGAACCCATGGACCAGCATCAACCCAATGTCACAGAGGGACAGAAATTCAAACATACTCAGTTCCTACAAGGTTTCTGAAAATTCACACCTGTGGAGGAAAGACAGACCCTTTCAGCATCCCAAGTAAGCAAAAGACAGCCACAGCTCAATCCTTACCCCTCATCCAGTCTGGCTACACACAGGCACATTCCACCTTGACTCCTTGCCTAGGCCACCTCTGGAATATTTGAAAACTGGCACATTAAAGTAGGGGAAAAATTCCACACTTCATCCTTTCGGTATAATGTATGTTATAAAACAGAAATTAGTTTTTTTAATTCTCCTTGAACACAGAGGGTAAGCAAAACCCATCCAGCTGAGTTTGAACAACCATCTATTGCAGAGCTCTGTGCAGCAGCAGGGCAGAAGTGCCCGTGCAGGCACAGGGAAGGAGCAGAGCTGAGCAACAGACGGAAAACTCTCATTCTGACAGATTCTCAGTGCTTTGCCCCCATCCTGTGCATGCTGCCTGGGGGCTCCGAACCCTCCTTTAGAGCCTCTTCACTCTGGTTTGTCCCTCCTGTCCTCGGGTTTAACACGAACTCTTCACCGTTGCTGCAGCATCCTGTGCCTCCTCCTGCGGCCAGCGAGGCTCACAGACCTGTCCCCTGTGTCGTTGGGTCTGCAGTGGAAAAGCCTCCTCTCCCCACTGCCAGGGCTCTGCTCACCGTGGGGCTCCGTGCAGGATGAGGGAAAACCCAGAAACACCAAGAGCATCCCGCGGTCTGTCATCACCGTTCACCTCTGTCCCTCGCACCGCATTCAGTACCGACAGAGCAGCAGCGATTCATCAGCACAGCTCCTTCGGTGTGAAACCAGAACCAAACCAGCAAACATCAAACAAGCCTTTCCCCTGTAATTCTGACAATCACGAGGCACGGAGCCTCCCGAATTCCCAGCAAATGGCACAGAACAGCTACACACACTCCTCTAACCCCAGAGCTCCCGACTTCCAGGGAACAGAAAATCCACCCAGAGGAGAAAGAGCAGAGCAATCCTCACAAAATTATTTTGAAAGCACATACCACCAATGACAAATATTTATTTTCTAATCTTAAACTATTTTATGGTTTGGAACCCTATTATGTTAATTGACTTAGGACATTTTTGTATGAACATTTATTCATCTTTGAGATGGAACGTTATCAAACCTTTTCAGGTATATAATAAACCAAACTACTATCAAAAGAGAATTATCTTCAAATAAGTCCAACAGGGTAATTACATCTAACAATTAAGTTTGACACCTCTTTACCTGAACCTGGATCTCTGCAGCCCATTTTTCCAACTGAGCTCTCAAAGACCTTTCTCTTAAAAGTACCAATGAGCTTCCTAGTCCCTAAGCAGCACAAAAGTGAAGTATTCTAAATCCAGTAATTACAGTTGTTTAGGAATATTATTTTAGCTACAATGAAGTCCTCAAAATTTTCTTCCAAACCTGTATTTTTAAGCTCATAAAAACATCAAGATCACACTAATTTTATTTTCTTCTGCAATATTTATCAGTTCTGGCCTGATAAGCAAAATATACAAGCTTTTCCAAGTGTATTTTAATTGATTTAACTACAACTGCTTGGTCTTGACACGAGCTTAAGGTGTCAGACAAACTATGGTAGGTAATTCAATCAAATCTACTGTAGTTAAATCCCACATCCACAATGCATACATGCAGCTTGAACATCCTTGTACCTATTCCTGCTATTTATCGAATACTTCCTCTACTTTTTGTATACTGTTTTCCCCCTCTGAAAACAAACCTTAAAACCTCAGTTCACATTATGCTTTGCTTTGGCAAGCACCAGCACAGACCTGCTGCCCATAGAGCTAACAGAGCTTATATAGATAGATATATAGATACAGATAAATAGAGCTTTCTCTTACTCTCTGTTTTGCTTTCTCAACTCTGACCATTGCCCAGGCATCACCCACCAGCCCAAAGCATTATTCCATATAAAAGGAAGCCTCCTGCACCTAAATGAGCTCCTCCAGATGGTAAAATGAGAGAAGCTTCCAGTAAAGGGAGGAAAGAGAAGCATCCCAGGGGCTGCTCTGCCCTTTGGAAGGGGTACTGCAGAATGAAGCAAGGACAAAGGACAGGACCTAGCTGTCCCCTGGAGCCAGCCCTGTCCTTCCTGGAACAGTGCATACTCCAAACACAGCAGCTGCTGGATGTGCACCAGAGAAGGGAAAGCCTGGAGGGAGCTACACTGGGTTAAGCAAAATCCCAGCACAGGGTAGGAAACCCACACACCCTCTGCTGGGCTCTGCTGCAGTAGTGCAGCTCCTCTGTGCCCAGCAGAGGACACAGAGCACCCCTCAAGCTCTGCCTAGACCAAGCAAACCCGTGCTAGGCTGGGTCTAAAGCAGCAGCTTTCCCAGGGCAGTACACCTGCTGGAAAAGGGAAAATGCTGGTTTTGCCCAGACAGCCAGCCAGGCTGAGAGGCTGCCAGGGGGCATGTGAGCCAAGGCACCCCTGAGTGGGGTTCCCTGCTAACCAGGCTGGTGCTGTGGGGCCAGGGAAGCCCTTGTGGTACAGCCTCAGCCTTAGATTCAATTACCTCCCTTCCTCTAATTAGCACCTCCTCAAGTACAGGGTGAATCAAAGCAATCATGGGCTAGAATGGCCTAGAGTAAGCTGAGCTATGATTTAGCCTGAATTGGTGCAGCACAGGCCAAACTGCTCAGAACAACTGCTCTGATTTGATCAGAGTTCCTGTTACTTTATTAATTTAAATTAGCTATTCCCAAACACAGCCTAAATAAGGACAGGATCCTTCTCTTCCCTCTGAGGCACTGAGGATGCTGAAGTGCCCTACAGCATCACCTTCCTGCCCTATTCTTCCCTAAATACTTTTGTTTATATATATAAGGTAATTAATTTGCAGGCAAGTTCTAATCCAAATGCTTTAAAGTCTTAAATTCTTTTCTCCTACTTACACTTGGAATACTGGTAATGACTTGTAGGATGTATTTTTTATAATTGTGCTCCTTTAAGTAAGTATCCATAGCTTATTTTCCAGATGCTGTGGAGTTACCAGCTCCTTCTAGTTAAACTTATTTTCATGACAGTATTATACTTAAAATTATATTGCTACACTAAATACTACAAACACAGAACTAGAGGCCTTTCATGCGTCCCAACTAGACTACTCACCCACCAAAAGGGAATTCTGAATTCAGACTGGTTAGGACTGTCAGGGATAACTTGTTTCTGTCATCTGTTTTCTATGTAATTCCAGCAGAAGCATCACTTGTTGGGCAGTGGATCCTCGTTGGACCTAATGCAGCAGACAGGCACTTCCTACATGTTTGCTTTAGGGTTATTTTTAGCAGGATGCACAGAAACCTGACTGGTGGGGCTGGACTCTCTGAAAACTTCCCCCGTGGGGAGCTGTATTTTGACTGTCTCAATACAGCAGAGATCAATGTGCTGCTGAGTTAATCCCATCCACCAGCAGCTGCACATTTCCTTCCCCTGGGCTTGGCCGCAGATCCTGGGACTACCACAAACACTGACCCATCAGGCAGGGAAACTGAGGCAACAAAGGCTGTATCTCTTCAGATCCCACAGGGAACAGAGGTGGAAGTACACTGCAGGCTGATGCCCAGCTCCCTGTTTTCCTACAGCAGATTGTCCTGACAAGGGTTTTCCTTGGATCACAGGATATGATGAGCGAACTTATCATTTAAGAAGTTAAGAGCACCTTAATCAAAGTAATTACTGAAACTGATCTGATTGGGAAGTAATCTATTTAGAAAAAGTTAGGACTGCCAACTGGGAAGCTCTAACCCAACCCCTGAGCTGATTGCTTTAGATGTGGATGATTTCCCACTTAATTTTTCAAGTGCTATTGAAAATGTCTTCATCTGTGAATGTCAAATATTTATTTTTCTAAAACACTAAATAATGGCCATCTAGGCATCTCAACATGTAAACAACATGTTAGATAGGCTTTCAAGCAGCTGGGTGTATGAGTTTCTCTCCAGCAATCAGAAAAGCTGCACCTCAGCGCAGCTCCCGTGGCACTCCAGGGAATTCCCCGGGGATAGAGCTCTCCATAGGGCTGGCGCTGTCACATCCTGCCTGGGAGAGAGAGCTCCTCTTAAACCAGCTGCTGACAGCTCCTTCTTCCCTCCCAGGATCCCAGCAATGACTCCATTTGAACACTCTGCCCCCTGAAAATCGCAACCCATCGTGAATTTGATTAATCAGCTCTGCACTCGTGGTCCATATTTGCATTTTCTGAAGATTTAATTGGGATGTGCAAACATCAAATCACAGAATCGTAGAATGGCCTGGGTTGTGAGGGACCGTAAAGCTGATCCTGTTCCAAGCCCTGCCCGGGCAGGGACACGTCCCACTGTCCCAGGCTGCTCCAAGCCCCAATGTCCATATAAAAGGACACTTGCAGGGATCCAGGGGCAGCCACAGCTTCTCTGGGCACCCTGTGCCAGGGCCTGCCCACCTTCACAGGGAAGACTTCTTCCCCAATACCCCATCTATCCCTACCCTCTATCAGTCTGAAGCCATTGGCCCTTGTCCTGTCACTCCAGGCCCTTGTAAATAGTCTCTCTCTGTATTTCTTGTCGGGTCCTTCAGGTCCTGGAAGGCCACAATTAGATCACCCTGAAGCTTCTCTCCTCCAGGCTGACAACCCCAATTTTCCCAGGTTTTCCCCAAAAGGAGATCTGCTCCCTTCCCTCCCTCTGATCACCTTGGTGGTCTCCTCTGGACTCGCTCCAACAGGACCATGTCCTTCCTGGGCTGGGAACCCCAGAGCTGGAGCAGCACCCCAGGAACTTCTCACATACAACAGACAAAAAACAACCTGCTATTTAAAATGTACAAGAGATGGTGCCAGTGATTTAGGGGCCAGCAAATGAAGGGATTTCATTCACAGTGATGAATGGGAAAGGTGCTTGTGGAGAGGAATACTCCCGAGAAAGTATGGAATAAGTCCTCTCGAACATCCACAGAGGGAGGGGGCAGCCTTTAAATCTGGGATAATCTTAGTAGCTCTAGGCTGACATTACCGAAGACCAAAACCCATCATACGTGGGAATTGGCTTCCCTAGGGAAACCAGGCTGAAAACACATGGATGGGGCAGAACCTGTACAGGGTTTGGACAGGGAACAGCTGCACACCCATCACCTCAAAAAGGCAGTTCTAGGGTTATACAATTACATATTCAGCTGTGATCCTGAAAGGACCATGACGATGCTCTGGAACCCCAAGTTACTGTCCCTAAAGGGTAAAAAGTCTCAAGCTCCTCTCAGAGCACACATATGTCTAGAAACACACAGGAATTTTAAATTTCTGACAAATTCCAGTCTTACTTCATGCATCCTGCTTTTACAGACTCCCAGAATGGTTGAGATTGGAAGAGAACTCTGGAGTTTCTCTTGTCCAACCCCCCTGCTCAAGCTTTTCTTACAAGTTCTTGCCAAAATAGTTCAGCCTGATTTTCAGAATGGTTTTTACAAAAATGTGCAAATGCTCCAAGTTATTCTTCCACTTACACCTGCGGAAAAGTTTCTTCCACAGGAATGAAATATGTGCATAGAAATCTGTCAAAAGAGCATATGTGATTCCTGAAGTCTCCTGCAAACACGATTTCTGTTGGTGTCAGCTTCGCAGCATTACAAGAGATCAAAGAAAAGCCAATGCGGTACGGAAAAACCTGGGAAGGTGAAGACTCAGTATCCTTTTGAATTCAGACAACTTTTTCTGTTTTTTTAACTGCTTAATGCTACTGAGCCTCTGCCAGTGTCACATCCTTGCGCTGGGGAACCACCACCCTGGGAGGGCATTGCCAACACTGGCAGTGCAAGGCTGAGGACGGAAAATCACCTTTCAATTATGAAATGCACGTACAGCCTCAGAATACATGGAATGTTTGTATCCTCAGAAAAATGATCCAACTGTCCCATTCAATCTCCAGGGCAGACTGACAGGGGAATTTTTCTTTAATAAAGAACTTTGATGAAACAGGAATGTCAGCTTTAGTGCATGCTGCACTGACTGGAACAGGATCAAGTCTTAACTAAGTTCCACACGATGTTTTCAGGGGAAAAGAGGAGAATGTTTCATGGAATTTAAGTCGGGATTTGGCTCCCATCCTAGAACATATATCTTGTTATGAAAACTGCTGAAACACTTTAAAGTGGGCAAGCCACAAGTGTCCTTGGAGCTATCCAGTCAACTGGAAGTCCCACAAGCAGAACCCCCTAGAGTAGAAAAGCCTGAAATTGGGAGGGGGGGTGAGGGAGGGGCAAGTAATCTTGGAATCCTATCTGTTATCCGGAACGGCTCGCTTGTGCCTACAGCATGAAGTAGTTACAACTTGTTTTCTGCTATTGTCACAGATCCAGGACGTTACTCTGGCTAAATCATAATCTCTTCCTGCCTCAGTTCATCCATGCGCAAACCTGGCTCGCTAACTCTTACCTTAATGTGTCATGGGGCTTAATTAATAACACTTAGGTCTTTTAAGTCCTCTACAAACATTAACTACTTCTTGTAACAACTCTCCAAGGTATTATTATCCCCATTTTACTCACGGAGAAACGGCAAAAGAGGTTGTCACTTGCCCAAGGCAACAGAGTAATAGTTACACTTAGAGATATTCTTCACAGACTACTCTAACAGTGGAAACATACCAAGAAAGGCAAAGACAATAATGACAAACTCGGAATCACTTTTAAAAGTGCACCATAAGCACCTGGAAGACGATGGAAAATCCCTCCCAGAAACAATAGGCTCGGGACCAGAGAAAGCATCTCAACTGTCACCACAGAGAAAGAAGTACCCTGGACAGACCTAGGCTAGAGCTCACCCAAACAGCCACAGAGAAACAGCCAGACCTGTGTCCTCTCGAGCGCTCCTAAGTACCATAAAATTGAGCAACAGGCTTGTACAGTGCTCTCCAGTAACACCGAGCGAGCAGATAATCAATGTGGTATGCAGCATGCTAATTCCTTCCGCCGCGTTCCCAGCAGGGACCGGCAATGCCAATAACGGCCCCGGACGGCGGGGGTCCCGCACGGTGCCAGCGGGTCCAGCGCGCCCGCCGCCCCCACCGGTGACAGCGACA
Organism: Grantiella picta; assembly: GCA_013397955.1. Lineage (NCBI taxonomy): Eukaryota > Metazoa > Chordata > Aves > Passeriformes > Meliphagidae > Grantiella > Grantiella picta. Next base: position 275,276 of record VZRM01004163.1, read on the forward strand.
AAGTTGGTGTCCCCCGCGCCCCGCCGCGCTGACATCTCCGGAGCGGCCGCCGGGAACCCAGCCCGGGCAGCGCCGGAGCTCAGCA
>VZRM01004163.1:275841-299941 GCA_013397955.1 Grantiella picta
GGCGCGGCCGCTGCGGTGTCCTGGCGCCGGGCCTGGCTGAGCTGAGCTGGGCCCGGCTGGGCTGGGCTGGGCTGAGCCGCCGCGGCCGGAGGGGAGGGGAGCAGGGGAGCTGTGAGGGGCCGCGCGGGCGGGGCGCGAGCGGGCAGAGCACGGGGAGCGAGCGGGAGCGGAGCGCGTCCTGCCGGTTCCCGGCTCTGCCCCGCTCTACCCCGCTCTGCCCGGCGCTCCCGGCACAGAGGCGCGGCGGCAGCGCCGGGCAGGACTCGGCGCGGCCGGGAGCACGAGCGGGAGGGCGGGCTGGCGAGTGGCGGAGACCCGGGCGGATCGCGGCTGTGGCCGCCCTGTCCCCGGCTGTCCCGGTACCGCCGGACGCTCCCGCGGCCTCTCCCGGCGGCGCTGCCCGGCCCGGCCGGCTCGCCCTCCCTCCCATTCCCAGAGCGTAGAGCAGTGCTGGCTTGTGGTTTCGGTTGCTGTTTTAAGTCGCCTGTGGAGTCTGGTGTGAACTTCTATTTCCGCTTTCTCTTCTTTTTCTAGGCAGCCTCTTTGTGTGTGAAATGCTGAGGATGCTGCATGCTTTACTATTGGAAGGGCTTAATGAAGCAGCTTGGCCATCGTGCAGTATAGGATATAGTGAAGTTACATTTCTCATTTTAATACTACTGAACTTGGATATCTTAATTTTTCTCTTGACGATCGCTTTTACTTACCAGTCTTTTCTGACAGAAATCTTCTTTTCTCAGGTTCAACTCTTTTATGACAGGATAATACCTCAAGGTATTGCCCAAAATGGAAGGTTTTTACAGGAGTGGCTGGCATTCTCTAATTTAGCAGTGGAGAAACCCATACAGGTTTTGTGTTTCCTGGTACATGTTGACTCCCTGATTAGCTTTTGAACGTGGATCAGATTATAGGAGTCCCAGCTCTCTAGTCACCTAAAATATTTATTGGCTTGTTAAACAGAAGCACATCTGCTGCTGTGAAGCCAAGATTTGTTTCAGAATTCTGTCATAGAATTCTACTGGTCTGTCTTTAGCAGAAGACACCATAAAGCTAATTTTACCACAGAAAAGAGGTTATAGGAAGGCAGTGTACAGTGCAGCCCTCGTTCAGACCAGGTAACCATATTCCTTTTGAGCATTCAAGTATGTCTTGTGAATATTTTGTGAATGATCAGCTGTGAAAAAGGATCGTTTGGACATGTTAAAGCCTCGTTAAGATGGTTTGGCAGTCCCTTAGGAGGAACTTGCATGGCAGGATAACTGTGTGATGTCTCACACTGTGAGCCCAAAAGGACATTCACTGTTACTTAGAAAGTGGGAGTTTTGGGAAATGGTGGGTGGAAATACTCTCTCAAGCCATGTAATTAAAATGAAACGAGCTGCCAAAGGAGATGATCCAGCAAGATTCAAAGCAAGCAGGTATTTGTGTGAGCACCAGCACGGCCAAAAACACTCTGAGAAGAGATTAAATGTGTGACTCAGGGTTCAATCTGATCTTTATAGCAATGAGAACTGGCCTTTTCTGTGGTACAGGATATCAAAATATGTTTTTCACAATGCCTTGTGCTCTCCTTGAGTTCCCTGATGCTGAATTAGGGAGAGAGGGCTGGACTGGAAGGAAAGGGAATATGGAAAATCATCTTGCTGATGGTGTTGCTGTACAGGGAGAAGTTCAAAGGTCCCCTGCTGTACCCTGCTCCCCACAGAGCACATCCCTGTACCTGAGCACAGCTTCAGCTCCGTGTGTGAATTGTAAAAACCCTGTGCTGGCACATGGAGCCTTCGGAGCTCGGAATGTGTGTTTGGGCCAAAGAAATGGCTGTGTTGGCAGCAGCGGGCTTCCCCCTGCCAGAGGATTTGGGCTCCAGTCACACTGAGACATCTGAGGAGCATGTTTGCTTCACCTCACAGAGAAAATGAAGGGAAGTGAGCAGTTGTCAGACCACTGCCCATTCCTGCAGTGGGGACCCTGACTGCTCCTTGAAGGCCATTCCTCATGGTTTAGGATTTCCTCTCAACACTTTCCCCTGAGCCTTGCTGAGCCCTTAGCTCTGTGTTTATACATCATGTAAACCTGTGTGCTCCAGAGTGAGTTCCCTGTCTGTGCAGTGCTGATGTGGGGGGAGTTCACAGTGTCTTGGGCAGCTGTTTGCAGCATCTGCAGCTCAGGGCTGGGTGGGATTTATTCCAGTTTCAGTTTAACTTCAGCATCTGGCACTTCTCAGCAAATTCAGAAGTCTTCTTTGGATTTGTATCTTACAATTGCCCATTTTCAGTGTTCAGTGTTTCTTTTGCCTTTCTGAAGGAAATCAGTTCCATTGGATAGGTGACCAGAGTTAAAAGAGAAGCAGCTCCCAGGCTGTGCTGCTTCTCCATCCGTGATGTCTGGGAGCCAATCTGGCTGTCCAGAAGCAGCTCCAGACTCGCTGTTCTCGCTGCAGACACTCCAGCTGACAGCAACAGGGATTCATCTGCTCCAAATCCCCACAGAAACACATGGCAATGAACCTTGTGTTTGATCTGGCACAGTGCAGCACTGGAGAGTGGCATGAGACATTCCTCCAGGGATGGAAATGCACAGCCACAAGTGGTCAAACCCACTTTTGGGAAGTTGAACTGTAGATTATCCATACCAGTAATCCCAGTGTGGCTACACAAGGCTTCATATAGCTTGAGGAATTGGAGTATTATGGTTTCTATATTGGCACAAAGAAGTTCAGGCATAAATACCATTACTATGTTTCAGGCTGGCTTGAAAATTCCACTGCACTCTCATAAATAGGGAGAGATGGCCCTGGTTGGTTTTGTGGGTTTGTTTTCCGGTTTTATTTAAATAAATAAATTAATTGTAGAAATCTTACATACCTTTTAAATCTCCTCAGTCCTGGAGGCAGCTGGAACAGCAGGACACTGCTTCTCCTTATAAAGTGCCCAATATCACATTTTCTACTTTATCACAGATAGACTTTTGATCTATCAAATATTTTGGTCAGTCTCCTCGAGGAAGGGTCCCAGGTTACTTTAACTGGAAGTTGCATACTTGGGTAGCAGGTTACTGAAAGCTCCGTGTATCTCCTGGAGTAGGGATTGCAGCTGACAGATTCATGGCATGTGGAATTTCTCCTTAATAGTGATAAAGGAGAAAGTTTTCAGATAGGGAATTTCTTCAGAGATGTGTGTGAAACACACAGTGAAATGGGTCCTGCTGAGAGCTCAGGACCTCCAAAACCTCCAAGTGAACCAGCATTGTTCAACCCAGATTTCTGTGGTGTGCAAACTGCAAACAGGGGCAGTAAATAGATTTATAGACAAGAAAACCTTTAGTACTTTCTGTATGTTCTACTGCAAAAGCCTCACTCAGAAGCTCTTCTGTCCTGCAGGCTTTGGATTTCCTACTGTTGCTGGGTTTGCATATATGAAAATGTCGTATGATAACATTTAATAAAACCATTATCTTGTGTCTGTTTTTGTAATTTCAAAGTATTTTAAGCTCTTCATGGCTATTAAAATGGTGAAAAATGTGGGGATTTGTTTCCTCCAGAACTGGGTTTCACCTCCTGACAAGATCCTGCCCATCAGTTTGGTTTTCATTTTTAAAATCAGATGGGTTCATCAGTGATTCTTTGTTTTTGTGGGATCCATGTGACTTTGGGAAAGCTTCGGCAGAGCCTGTTTGCTGAAACCTCCAAAACTGGGCAGCTAGGACTGGCTGGAGTAACTGGAGTTGTTTCTCTGGGTGTTGGGTGGAGGTGCCTGCATTTCTCACACTGCCTGAACTCATCCCTCAGCTGTGGCAGCCAACTCTCAGCTCCCTGCTCCTTGTTTTAATTGCTTTGTGGATCCAAAGAGATTTATAACCAGAGTCTCAAACCCAGGACTGGGTGCACTGCTGAAGCTTCCTGGGTGTGTTTTGATTAAAATCTGGGCTGGGCCGTGGTGGGAAGAGGCTTTGTTGGATTTCTGCTGTGGACCCTGGAAAGTGAGAGCCAGTTTGATTCCCAGTCTCGCTGGGTGCTGAGGGAAGCAGCTGCTCGAGATCTGTCAGCGTTGCCTGTGCTGCCATTGCCATGGAAACAGGAGTTGGCTCCACACAAACGGCACAGGGATGGCAGAACAGCATTTTCAAAACCCGAGCTCGTTTGTCATTCTCAGTGCTCAGAGCCCGAGGGGTGCAGCACAGCCTGGCTGCAGGACAGCTGTGGGTCTGCAAATCTGCAGGGACTGGTATTCCTGTGGAGTGGGCTGGTGTTTGATAGACCATGAGTGGCATTTTATGCATTCAGTTCAGCACGTGCTCTTCCATGTACCCAAGGCCATCCTAGACTTACCTCCCTTTAGCCCCCCCAGGACCTGGGTTGCCTCTGTATTTTGGGAAAGTATTTGGCTGGAGGGTAGCCCATGGATCTTGGAGGGAATCCTTTGAAGGACTCTGAGGTAGGTCACCAAGCACTTTGCCCTTCATTATTTAGTGATCCAATCTTATAATATGTTCAGGAGGGATATGGGTACACTGAATTCAGCTGAATATCTTCATACAGCTGCAGGAAGGCTGCAATGATCCTTTTTCCCTCCAGGATGGAGCAGACCCTGGCCCACCTCACACCAGCAGTGGCCCAAGGGGAGTGTTGGACAAATGGCTACCAAAGCTGGGAGAACAAGGCTTGAGAGACTTAATTGTCAGCCAGGTTCTGAGTCCTGGATAGCTTGGGAGATCCCTGTGCATGAAGAAATTGGGAATACTGGGGCCTGGATAGAAAATCTTCTCCCAACAAACAACGGAAAATGCATGCAAGCATCTTGATAGCTCAGGACTTGTGTTCATGTTGGATGCACAGGCAGGAGGTCTTGGAATTAACCTGGCTACTGCTCATGTTGGAATGCTGTAGGATTCAAACTGGAATCTACCACTAGACCTTCACATTAAGGCTCAATCGCACAGAACTGGCCCAGGCCTGTTGGAATGCTCAGGTTTATCGCAGACAATGCAGGGGAAGAAGGAACAGTGGAACGTGCAGGAATGAAACTCTGGCCAGATTCCATGGCCATCCAGCAAGGAAGAGCAGTGGATCAAAACCTGAGTAACCTTGGGAAGGATGAAATGCTGCAGATGAGTGACATGGAGCGATACGTGCTTGTCTCAAAGGACAAGAGTCACACATGATCCTCATCACAAAGGGCTCCACTCCCTGCAGCGAGAGACCTCAGCCAGTCCACCAAAGCTGAGGGAAGTGTGAGGACACTGCAAGAACAGCATGAGAAGCAGTAGGAAAAACCATAGAGGAAGTCCTTACGTAGCCAGCTGTGCTCTGGGAAAGATGCAGTGGACTCCAAGACACAGAGAAGATTATGGCTCAGAGAGAAAGAAGCTGTAATTCAGAGATGAATCAGCATAAAAAAGGCACTTGATGCAAAGGAGCTGCAAAGGAACTGTGATACTTCAATCCCCAAACAGCTGGGGCTGGAAGGGCCCTCTGGAGATCCTCCAGGCCACCCCCCTGCACAGACAGGTGACACAGGAACGTGTCCAGGTGGGGTTGGGATGTCTCCAGAGAGGGAGAACTCCACATCCTCCCTGGGCAGCTGTTCCAGTGCTCTGCCACCCTCATGGAAAGAAGTTCTTCTTCATGTTGAGGTGGAAGTCCTTGTGTTTTCGTTTCTGGCCATCATTCTTCATCCTGGGCACCACTGAACAGTCTGGCACCATCCTCTGACACCCCTTGAGGATGTTTGTGTGGATTGATGGGATTCCCTCTCTGTCTCCTCCAGACTAACCAGGCCCATTCCCGCAGTCCCTCCTCATTAAAGAAATTCTCCAGACCTCTCATCATCTTTGTGGCCTCCTGGACCCTCACCAGTAGCCCCTTGTCTTTCCTGGGCTGTGGAGCCCAGAACTGAGCACAATACTTCAGATGTAGCCTCACTAGGGCAAAGCAGAGTAATCACTCTGATGGAAACAGGAAAAAAAGAGAAAGCTTGGAGTGCAAAGAAAAAGAAAAGGCAGAGAAGGAGGAACGTGGAGCAACGCAGCTTCAGCAGAGGAGCACAAGAGTGATGGTCCTGTTGATGGGCAGGGAAGGGAAAAGCAGCTGAAGCTGTGAGTTCAGAATGGTTTCATCTCAAATTTTCAGAAGTAGCACTTTAATTCAGGGGTTTTCCCAAGTTGTGCTGTGTGATGCTGCACTCCTTCAGACAACATGGGGTTCAACCGCAACCAGGACCCAGCACTGAGCAGCAGTTACACTTTTTAAATGCAGAAACTTGGGGGAGTTTTTTTTTGCCATTGACACTTGAAGTAGTAATAAATTGTCTTAAAAACCCATAACATAATTGTACAAGCATTGAACTTTATTTAAGAGGTTCACTGAGCTGGCAAGGAGCAAACCTGACCCATTACTTCAGCCCAGCACCTGAGCACAGGGATGAATGAGTTCAATCACCCTCATCAGGGCCTACAACCTGTGTCCACAGGAGCCCTTGGGGGAGCAGGGGGGGACAATCCCCTTTGTTCCCCCACTGCAGAGCAATGGAATCATCTCTGTCAATTATGAAAGTGCTTGAACACGGAACACAGAAAAGGGTCTGACTTACAGATGTGATGGAGAAAACCAAGCCGTGGGACATGGTGGGTGTTCAGGATCAAGGGATCAAACTGGAAATTAGCTGGAGTGGCTGGACCTGGGATGGACACTCTGGGACAGCACACCAGCACCTACACCATGTTTACCTTGGTAAGGGCTGATCCTTCCATCGAGGGACTGACACAGCCGCTGAAGATGTGTCTCTCACACACACTTGCTCTCTTTAACACAAAGATTTCCTACAGGCTGCAAACTATATCTTACATACCTTTTAAATCAAGCTATTAGTTGAAACAACTTTTTTGGGATGTATCAAATTATTCAAGTCCTACTATAGATTTCCAGCTCTAGCTACAAGATGAGGTCACTGTACAGGAGTTCAATGGGATGTGGTGCTGGGCTGCAGTGAGGAAGGAGCAGTTACTGAACCGTTCAGTTCCCAGTCCCTCTGATGTTCCTCTCACCTGATGTACAAAGCCCAGCACTCAGGAGCAGCCGTTCTGCCACACAGGTGGGACTGTAGAAAAGGAGTCCTTGGCTGTACATGGCTTCCACAGTGGCTTTGTTACATCAGATACAAACTATACAAGTTCTCCAGGTTCCAAATGTTCTAAATGGCAGAAACAGTTCAGCCTGTGTTTATAGACTGGGTTTAAGTGTAAAGATTATTTCAGGTAAGGACCAGGCTGAGTAACGGGCTCCATGATGGGTTTAATACAACCTGCAATAGTACAAATATGTACATATGTACAGAGCGGGTCCAATTCACCTGCTGCTGAGCACGCTCGGCACTTGATCCTCAGCTTCCTTGGAAGTAGGAAACACTGGAGTAAAACTGGTTCAGTGTTGCAGCACCTCAAGTTCCTGGGTTGAGCTCTCTGTGACCAAGGCCTACAGCACCCCATCGCTGAGGTGGGACTTGCGGTAGTCCCCCAGGTCGTTCTGCAGGTCTCGCTCCTCATCATCTGCAATTACAGATTGTAATTAGATCACAATTCAAATGCTCACATCAGATCTGATGCAGTATCACTGAGAAGATATCAAAGTACAGTTGCCCAGGACGTGCTGCTAGAGGGAACAGCACCAAGCTGGCCGGGCTGTGGTGGGATGGAGTCGGCAGGACAGGCTATGTGGCTGTGCTTCCAGCCTGGCTGTCAGCACTCCAGCTGGAGATCTCTGCCTGCAGGGCAGCCTCACCTCACACACTGCCTGGCTTCAGACACTGCAGCACTGACAGTCACACCAACTGCTGGGCTTTGAGACTGCCTGTCAAGTTTTCAAACTCCTCCACTAAAGCCCAACTCCTGTAGAAAGTCCCATTCCCAGAGCTGACATTGGATAGCTTCACGGAGGCTGGGAACCTCAGGGACTAGTACAGGGAAGTCACTGGGACCCCTTCTAGACCAAGGGCCTTCTCCCCTCAAAAAGTAAAAAAATAGCTAAAATTTCAATTTTTTCCAGCTAATGAGCTTCTCCTGCACCCCGGAGCTATTGCTTTGTATCAGGAAAGACTCTTGTTCACAGCAAAGGAAATGCAAGTTGAGTTCACCTGTCTTCCACCAGCTGCCAAGCTGCCTGGAGCTCTCCACACCTTCACACTCACCACCCCAGGAGCCAGGCAGGGACCTGAGGGGCTCCTCCAGCAGCAAAAAGCTGGAGCTCACCTGCATGACACAGGTTTGTTCCATAACGAAGTGCCACCATAGCACCTGGACACCCTGCAGTTACTGCCCCTCCACCATCCAGCCACTGCTAACACACATTTTAGAAGCTGCCACTTTCAACCACCCCCTTGCCCTTCAGCAGGTGCCTGAGGGAAGGAACCAGCCAGGCTGGTTCATCCCCCAAGGAACATCCCCCAAACTGGCTATTTTCCCTGGATAATTTCAATCTAAGCCCACACATTCCTAGAGGCAACAAAACCCATGTGGAATCCCGTGGCTTTGTGGCACATGCCACGGGCTTTGTTCAGCCTGATGCAGAGCCGGCTGATGTTTTCCTGACAGTTTTTAGACAGAGATTCTTTTTCCTTTTTTTCCCTCCCTAAAAAATTATAACCACCCTCCCTCCAACCCCACAGTTCTGCCCTCTCCTGCCCTGCAGACAAATCAGTACAAACCCTGAAGCAGCCACTTCTTCTGGAATGCTGCCCCTGGAAGCACCACTGGCCACACTCAAATCGCAGCTCAAACCAATGCAACAAGTTATTAAGGAACAACAGAAGAACGCTTGGGAAATGTGGTTTGAGGTACTAACACACTCTGCTCAGACCATGCCTTAGGAAGAAGCTTCCAGAAGTCAGACTTTAACCTTTACTACCAGCTATTAATGCAGCCTGTCTATCCAGAGACACAGAGGGATTCATCAGGGAAAGGATCTTCCCCAAGTCCAAATTACAAGTCACCAGAACAGGGACCAAGCAGGGACCCCCCCCGGATGGGAAATGGTTTTATGGGGTCACTGTCAGTCAGAGCTCTATTTTTTCAAAAGCCACTCACATTGCAAGTTACACAAGCACAATGTCTGTGTTTTTCCACCACTTACAACTGGATCACACCCATCCTTTCCCAAGTACTGGGGAATGGGGCTTTGAAGAATGTTGCCGTCATCACTCTTAACTGTTCACAGCACACCTGCTGCCTGAGCCATCAGCTCCCCTGTGAAGGGCCCAACAGCCAATTACTCACAGAGCTCTGCGGGGCAGTGAGAGCTGTGTGGGACAGGGACAGGGTGCTGCATCCCTGCACCACATGGCAGCCACCTACTGCCACCTTTTCAGGAGGGTGCAGCCAGCTGGGGGTCAGGCTCTGCTCCTGGGGAACAAGGGACAGGACAAGAGGAAATGGCCTCAAGCTGTGCCAGGGGAGGTTCAGGTTGCATATTGGGAACATTTCTTCACAGAAAAGGTTCTCCAGAGCACACAGGCTGAGCGAGGCAGATGGCACCAGCCAGCACAGATTCAGCCACAGCTCTAACTTCCAGAGTTGCACCCTGAAACCCAGGTAAGGAACTACTGCAGTGAGGAGCAGGGCAGCACCCACCACTGACTGAGGGGAACAGGACTAAACCATGAAACCCCCACCCATAGGACTGCTGGGCTTTGCAGGGCTCAGTGACACACAGGACACCCTGCACTCCCCACCCACAACAGCCCAGCACCATCAGGAGCATGGCTCCCATGGCCCCAGCATGGACACAAATACTGTGCAGCCTCCAGCCTGCAGGAGCAGCTGCCAGCCCAGGGACCACCCGCCAGAGGGACAGGCGTGACACACAACCCCCTGCAAGTTCTGAGTGCACAGGGCACAGAACAGGCTGCAGCTGGAGCAGCAGGCACTGCAGTTCATTAGGAAGTTAGTTCATCACCACGGGTTCTGGTCCATCCTATTCTTTCACTTGTTCATGAGTTTCAGACTCCCAGCCCAGCCCAGCCTGCTGACAGTGCACTTAGCTGCATGCCCACAGAATCAGCTGCTTTTTACTGGCTTTGTCCATTTATTTTGCTTAGATGCCAATTAAATACAGTGTCTGAAAAACCTTCAGCTAAAAACTTAATAACTTATATAACTTATAGTATGAGGGTCAAAATCAGGGGCCCTGTAGGATTTTCATCCCATTTCCTATTATTTCCCCCTCTTTATTTTATACTTTCATTTAACTGGAAATACTCTCTATGTTTACACAACACTCTCGCCCTGCAGACATGCAGGCCTGTCACACGTATCCCCCTAACAGCTGGATGGAGAAGGCAGACGAGGCAGGCAGAGGCAAGCGAGGGAGGCGATGCAGGAGCTGCATGCAGGACAGGGAACAGCCATGCACACACAGGTGTTAGGCAGCACTGGATCAGGAGCTCTGAGGTGGTTAGCAGGAACACCACAAGCCTGTTGAATCTGTGTATAATGCACGAAAGTGACACCTGGAATCACCACCTAAAGCCTCACTACACACCAGCTCCAGGCAGGTGTGACAAGAGCAGGAGTCAAACCACGACATTCCTCTATTTGACAATTTAGAAACAAAGGCCCACAGCCATCCCAGCCAGGGGCCAGAGCTGGGGTTTAGGTAAAACCACGTCTGGAATTTAGAGTTTTGCTTTTCCTAGCAGGAACTATAAGCAACTGCAGTGAGCTGCCGGAACCCTCTCACTCAAGACTGTCGCATCGTTGCTGTCCCACAGAGAGTGAGACCAAATTTCAAGCTTGCTTGTTGTGTCTGAGCAATTTGTGATCAAATTGCTGAAACCAGCGAGGCTTTACACAAATTCAACAAGTAACTCAGCATGGATTTATCACAATGGGATGGAGGTAAGGCCCAAGCTCACCTTGGACGTCTTCTTCTCCACCATCACCATCCTCTTCCTCATTGTAAGCCAGCTCGGCCTGTTTGTCTGCCTCATACTCACCCACGTTCCCATCATCCCCATTATAATCTGCCAGTTTAGAACCCTGCTGCGGGTCCACAGGGGATTCATTCTCATCAAAGAACCGGCCTGTGGAGTAGGAAAGGAGTGAGTCAGCAGCAGAGAGGAAAGAGACAGGGAGATCCTATACGAGAGCAGATCACAGGTGGAGGCAGTGGGGGTCTGTGGTAGTTCCAGCTGGAGAGAAAGGGGGGGAGAAGGGAGAGAGCTTGGGCAGGGGTTGGACAAGGCTCATGGAGCACCTCCACGTGGGAAGAATGTGCTCCATCACCCAGCACTCGACCTCGTGACACCTGACTGTCCCACAATCCTCTCTCCACAGGCGGGGAGTGAGCATCCCACAGCTCCTCCTTGGACTGCCCACAGGAGTTTCCCAACACAAGGTTTCTCAAAAAGCACAAGGGTTAGCACCCACTTTTGCTGAGGCCTGGCATTTTGCACACCCCGGAGCGATCCAACACCACCCAGGTGCCTGGCAGTGCCTGCAGGGTGTGCCCAGCTGGCACAGGAGGGAGCCCAGCACAGGCCTGCCCTCAGCTCAGAAACTCATCCAGCTGCCTCTACACTCTGCTTTCCTGTTAAGCTTTAATGGTTCTCAAAATGTTCCAAATCCAGTACTTTCATCTCCCAACAAAAAATTAAGGACAGTTTCAGATCCTGAAACAATGCACAAGAAAAACGGGAATTAGCTGGAAATACATAATGAGCAGACAATCACCCAGGCACACGATGAGAGATTACTGGTGTGATGTCAGCTCAGAGCTGGTGTTTAATGGGATACAGGGAGATCTCTTCCAGCCCAGTGCTTGAGGGAAGCAGCTCTGAGTCTGCAGAGGTCACAGGCCTGAAGACTGTGTATAAATGAAGAAACAGGGATTAAAGTGTGATACAATCCTTACGCACTGAGCACCGTGGCAGGTGGTGATTCCCAGTGGAAGCAACTAATGTAGAAGTAAAACTGGAGAATGATTTCAACATCAGGATTTAAAACGGACAGATGTAAAAGGGAAATTCTTTCCTAAAACAACACGTATATAAAAACCAGGACAGAAGCAGTACCATGGTGCTTCTCTGTATGGGGGAAAAAGCAGCAGAATTACACCTAGTGCTGCTTGAATGCAGAAAAACACCAGTTACAGGTATTTTCATAAAATAAGCAAGGAAAAAACCCATGATCTGTTAAGAAATCCGAAGTTCCATACATTATTCATTGCCTGTTCATGTCTAATTGAGTGATCCTGGCTATTACTGCTGGTATTTTTGACACTGCATTATATACAAACCCCAGTAGGACAGTGGGGTTTGCACTTGTTAAACCCAAACTGAGCCATGGAAGACAACAGCATGTACCCAAATTCCAGCAAAAACAGTCTGCAGATACTCCAGAGATACTGTGACAAACAAGCACTGAATGAATTGAAGTCGGCAGCAGGAAAGGTTACAGTGTGATGAAGAGATCCCAGGAAATGCAGCAGGCCCACACAGGCTGGTGAGCCCATCCTGTCCCACCACTGCCATGGACAGGGACACCTTCCACTATCCCAGGCTGCTCCAAGCCCCATCCAATCTCATTTTGGACACTGCCAGGGATCCAGGAGCAGCCACAGCTTCTCTGGGCACCCTGTACCAGAGCCTCACCTCCTTCACAGAGAAGAACTCCTTCCCAATATCCCATCTGTCCCCATCCTCTGGCAGTGGGAAGCCATTCCTCCTTGTCCTGTCACTCCAGGCCTTGTCCCAAGACCCTCTCCACCTCTCTTGGAGCCCCTTTAGGGACTCTAAGGTGTCCCTCCCCAGACTCTTCTCTTCTCCAGGCTGAACAGCCCCACCCCTGCACCCTCAGCTTTTCAAAGCTCTCAGTCACCAAATCCTGGCCAGGCACTTGCCCACAGTGGGAGCTGCAGAGCTGTGCCAGAGCTGGGCTCCTCCACACCAGGGGTGAGTTTGTCTCTAAGGGACCTTTCTGAACAACCACTGACCATCAGGACAGAAACCTTACACAAACCTGGATCAGCTATTTCCATTCGTGATAAAGTCTCTCCTTCATTACACCATTAAAATGTACAATAGGAGTTACTCAAAATATGAAGGAGCCAAGAGACGAGACTAACTGGGGACAATTCCTGACTCTCGGGAACCCCCTGAGAGCCTACAATGGAGACATTTCCTTCACAGCTCCTGCATACACAACTACTCCCCCCATCACTTCATCTGTGACCAGGGAAGAGAGACAATCCACTAAAAACCCAACAACAGAAATGGGAAGTGCTCTCACTCCAGAAGCCTCTTCCAGAAGTTCTTTTGATAACACAACGAGCCTTGCGCACCTCAGAGTACACAGAGTGGAAGCCAGGCCTGCCCAAGTTCCATGACAATTTGTATTACACCCGTCCCTGCTCTGTCACAAAGTTCAATGCTCCAAAACATCCAAAGTTTTCCCAGTTTTGGCTGAATTCCTACAATATTGTCCAAAAGAGCATACTGAAGTCAAGTAATACAGTGAGCAACTCAGCATCTTGCATGTATCAAAGTCCTGACTTCGCCAATTTAAATGTGCAGTAATTTCCAAAAGAATCTTAAATCCCGACAAGGAGTTTTTTTTTTTTTTAAATAACTGAATATACATGTAAAAAATAGCACATTAAAGTGTATATTTTACCCAGGAACTTATTATATTCCTTCCAAGGCTCCCTCTCCAAAGCCACCCTCTGCAATGGTCCCTGTTTTCCAGATAGGCACTTAGATAGAAAATAAAGGGATTTTTTACACATATTGAAGTGTGTGATATTAGCCAACTTACTTTGCTTAATCTTCTGCAAGTCACTAACTCGGCTCTTTGGGATTTTTATCTGGTCTGGCTCAATTTTGTGGTCTTTCTGGGTTTCCACATTTTCTTCAAAATTCAGGTGCTGGAGAGAATTTGGAGGGATCTGCTTGGCAGCATCGGCGTTTCCATCACTGTCACTGGGCAAACCTAAAACGTTAACATGTGAAGTTACACTCAAAATTTTAGCATGACAGGACTTGAACAAGCCACCTGTAGTGCAGGTATAACCCAACACTCTGACATTAAAGAGACTTGACCCGTGAGCAGGAGGTTTATTTTCTATGGGTTTGTCTCCTTTCTAACTGCAATTCTTACAAACTCTTTCACTGCAGGACTTTAAGTTCTCATGTCCTAAACCTTCCCCACGTCACCTTCAAGTGAGCTGTTCCCAGGGACAGGAACATTGGTTTATCTGACTATGGCTACCAAGGGAACACCAACCAACCCCTGAAGGGGTGGTGCAGCAGTAATTAGCACCCTAAGGAGGAACACTCATTTCAATTCAATTACTCTGTCCACTGGAGGAATCTTGAAGCACTTATCTTTGAAACTTCTAACTCAAATTTAGCTGCAATTGGTCACAAGGTTCAGACATTATTGGTGTGGAGGGTACAAGAAGAGATCATGCAACAGCACCACAAGTGCCTCAGCCAGGTAAGAACACAGCCTTGGATCCTGCAGAAATACATCCTTGGTTTTCTTATTGTAGCCAAAATATTGCCTTGGCACCTGCTAACAGGAACTTTACCTGGTGCCAGGTTTGGAGCGTGGGGCTGTTCAGTTGGAAGATTCATAATAGACTGATGACCTTCACTTTTAGGAGCTGAAATAAGTGGCTTCTTTAAAGCTAAAACAAAACACAGAGACAAAAGCATTAAAATGAAACAAACACACTATTTACCTGGTCTTGCTATAATAATCCTGTAAACTTCTATTTTTTCATAGTTTTCTTAATGAAAATATAAAAGACGAGATTTCAGGAGGGGCATTATCCAAAACATTCTGGTTTGAGAATTCAAACCTCTAAAGCACAGTAGAAATGATGTGATTTTACACCCCACTTGAATTTTATTACCACAGAGAGATTTTAAAAGTCTGCACTCACTATGAACCACATGGTGCTCACACACAACATGTACATCACCAAGACCCAAATGTGAAAGAATGAAGAGTATTTCTCCTAACCAGTGGGAGTATCTTCAGCTTTAGCAGGGTCATTATCTTCTATTTCAGGCATGCCTGCATCTCCTCCTGGTTTGATTTTCTCTGCAAGACAAGAAAAGAATATTCTGCCTTACTAACCTTTCAGTCTGAACAGGGAATTTCCCTCTTGTGGAAGGGTCTAACTTAGAACAATCACTGCAGCAAATCGAGTTAGCTGAGCCAAACTTGTTCTACTTCAGAGAAATGCACAGTCTGGAGGCTGGGAGAGGATGCAACACAACTGGCCCAGTCTCTATCAGAAATGCCCAAAAAAGGAAATACCTTTGCCATTTGCAACATGTTCTGAAGGCTCCTCATTCTTCACTATGTCTTTATCTTCCACCTCTGCAACTGTCTTAGGTACGGCCTGATCACCATTGCTGGGACTGACTGAGGTGTCTTTACTGGACTGAATTTTTTGTGTGGCCTGTTAGAACAAATAAGGAGACAACATTAAACACCTCCCTGGAAATTAAAAAACAAATGCCCTCACATTCAACATTACTTTGGGTAAGCAAAACTGCATTTATGACTTCAAAGATCACCAAAGCAAAAAAGAGCAGAGCCCTCTATGCACAAAGCTGGACCCTGGGGGTCAGGACACACAACTGGACAGAAAATGCTCAATAGAGAACAGCTGCAGGACATTTCTACTGCCATACACAGGGGTTATGAAAAACACAAACAGGTTAAACTAACATCAGCCTTAACCCTCAGGTCAGAGCCTTGAAACAATTCTAGATTGTAAGAGAAGATGTGACTGAAATCTGCTCTCAGTCTGCCCTATTATTTGAGATGTTTATAGACAAAGTAAGGAAACAAAATTTTAAGCATGTTTGCAGGAGAGAGGCCCAAATTCTATTGGCAGCCTGGTTCCTGTAATCACCTCCCTGATACCATTCCAATACTGTCACAATTTGCATCACATTAGCACCTTGAGGCCTCAGCAGAGCTCAGGCTCCCTCTGCAATAACCTGTGCAAGGTTGTGAGAACACAGATCCCACCCTGGAGAGCTGAACAGCAATATCCATGTCACAGGCAAGGACTGAAATCCTCAGCAATGACATCATGGAGGAAGGCTGGAGAAGAGCAAAGAATTTGGCCTCAGCTTCAAGCTCAGTCCACTGGGTGAGACAATAGGCAAGATTTCTTACACTAACACCCACTTAGGGCTGCTCAGGGGGATACTGAACACAAAGTTAGGGAAGAAATGCCCCAGGCCTTCACATCTCTGAGACAAACAGCAGCCTTTGGGCTCTTCTCATTCAACACAAACTTTCTTGGCATTACCTTTTGTTCCCGTGCAATTTGGTCCATTAATTTCTTGATGTTCTCTTCATGCTGCAGTCTCATTTCCTTGATCTGCTGCCCACACTGCAGGCTTGAGGAGAAACACACCATTAGTTACACTTCATTTGTTGGATCTGCTCTCCTACAAATAAAATAAGGGAAAAAATATGAAGTGGCACAAAAAGCCAAACCTGAGATATAACTAGAATGGTCTGTCCAAAAAGCCTGATGCTGGCATGTGTATGGAGTGGGAATGGACTGAATACAGAAAGAAAGCAGAACCGGAAAAAATAGGCACAGAGCAGAAAAAAAAGGTAAAATAAACAGAATGGCCTTGAATATACTTCGTCCAGAAGCTCGAATGCAACCAAAAGGTCAAGCTCCACAGTTAATCTGTCCGCAAATATTAATTCCACTGGGAAAGCAATGTGTCTCCCCTGGCTGTCAATGGAGAAGGTGCACGACTTCCACTATCAGTTACTGCTCCCAACTCAAGTAACACAATCTGAATACACAGCCAGCTGTCCCAACTTCCCCAACAAGCCACGGCCTCAGCCCATTCACCAAAATTCCCGTGTCCCACAGACGCTCAACACAGCACAGAAACAACACTTTGTGTGTGTGAAAGTTTCAAATGCTTTCCCAAGTGTTAAGTCTTCCTCACTCCTCAAAGCTGCAGGAATATTTGTTCTCCCTGCTTCTCCATAATCAACTTAAAAGGCTGAAGTCAACTTAAAATTTCAATCTACACAAGGTGCTTTCAGCTTCAGTCAAAACAAATTAAATTACACCGCTAGAAATGCAGCAATTAACAACGCTGGTGACACAGGACTGTACCCTTTAAACTCTTTCACATGTCTATGAACTAAATCTCCATGTAATAAAAAATACATTGACTTAAAAATGCAGAACAGTTCCATTAAGTCAAGATTTTCCTTAGCTCCTATCTCACACTGGGGGAAGGCCTACAACACCACAAAGAAATAGAACTTGAAAGTCAAACAGCTCAGGTGCATTGCCAAGTGAGGATTGCTCACACTCGCATTTGAGGATTAGCAGACACAAGAGTAATTAGCACTTTTTAGTAAATACAGGTCTCCATCACACACCAACCTGCAGCTACCAACACTCCTGAGGACATACCTGTCATATTCCAGCCTCCTTGTCAGGTACGTGTTGTTCTTCTTGTACTCGTGCAGCTGATCTTCCTGGCGGATGAATTCCTGCCGCAACTCTGCCAGTTGTTCTATGGCAAAAGGCAAAAATCAACACGAATACAGAAAGATAAGAAAAAATGCCCCATGGCAGACACAATTTCAAATATTGCTAATTAAGTAAGAAATTGCTCAAGTTTCGTGTCTAGACATAAAGATTCTTAAACCACTTTGAAGAAGATGCCACTTTACTCAGGTATGCCAGATGGCAGCATGAATTAGACACAAGTTCTTCTGACACTATGCCAATCCCCCTAAATGTTTCTTTACCTTTGCATTCAGAAGCCTTGCACAATGCTGTTTCATTTATCTGCTGGAAACCTTAATTTCCTGAAAGATTCTGTCACTCCGAGTAACACGAAAGTGCCAGGTTACTTTCAAGGCAGGATGTTCAAACACTGTTTGTCTGCAGTAAATACACAGAAGGAGGCACCTTCCCGCTGTCCAGAAAGCCAACACGGATTTCCTGTCTTCACAGCTGCTCTAGAAGTTCTCCCTGCTCCTCAGGCTACAAATAATGAAGCTTCCTACTATTTTAAGCTGCAGCTACACGGATACAGGCAGAAACCACGCGTGTTGCGTACAGGCATGTTCATATCTGACCACGTTCTGGCTCACTCTGAAGTACTCTTGAGTACAGCAACACCACAGGCATTAGAATCATGTATGTACAGAACTTCAGAGATGTTTCCTGCACCTTTGCTAACCCAGCATAACCATCACAGTGTTTCTGATCAAGCTCTACTAAACTGTCTATCTGGTCATGGAAATGATTCTACTGTCTTGTAAGTCAGCAGTGGCAGAACACACGCTCTCGCTGCAGCAAATTAAGTGTGAACCAACTCTGCACTTACCCACACCAGGTAACAAACAAATACAATGAGATTTCACATTATGGGATATTCCAGCATCACCAGATCCTTCATTTAAACTGCATTCTGCAGCATCTGGGCAGTTAAAATGCAAAACTTCAGCCTGCCAAATGAGTTTGGCTGTGCAGCCCTCACCCTTTAGACGATGTATGTCTGCCATCTGATAGGAGATGTTGTTCTGCAGCTTCATCTGGAAGGAAGAAAAGGTTGGATAAATACAGGTGACCAGCAGGTTGGGGAGGGTTTGGGCTGTGAAGACTCAGGTGCGTCTGTTTGCTCTGTAAAGCCAATGTATGGACAGGATTATCAGTGACGTGCACGAAGTTCCTGTAAATCTAAGCACTGTGTATTTAGTGATCTGAGGGTGACATCACCAAACTAAACATTGTGTTCAGGCTTTGCTAACGAGGGCTTAAAGTTTAATTCCAGAACATATTTCTATCAAGAGAGTAGATTGGACTAAAATAAACATGCTGCATCCTGATACTGCAGGAGGGACTGTAAACAGCCAATGTCAAAGCACAGGTGGATAAAAATAAGCACAACATCAACAGCAAAACAAATTGTTACCTAAGGTATATCATATATAGAATTGTTATATTTAAATAAATCTTTTATGTGTTGCTGTCTAACATCCTAACACATATTTTATTTTGAGAGGGAATCTCACACCAGTGAACTTTTACAACAGCTTTTAATTTGGCATTTTGAGTAAGGAAAAAATAGTTACAAAAAGTAAGAAATGCATGTATACAAAGTCTTGAGGAAAAGATGCTTTGTCTTGTTACATAAAGACAAAAAGCAGCAGGAATGAAAAGAAAGATCTGTGTGTGGAACATCTTGAGAAAGTGGTTAAAAATCCCCTCCTGCCCTCAGGCACCTCGGGTACTATGCTGTGCTGCTTTCCTTGCAGTTCCACGGTGACACAAAGGGTAACTGCAGGAAGGTGCTCAGCAGGGCTGTCACACGTGGGTGACAAGGTCAGCATCACCTCTGGGAACAGCACGCTGCAGTGCCAACACAGCCACTCAGCCAGGACACACAGGGACAGGGACACACAGACAGACACCTGGACACAGGGGCTGTTTCAGTTCTCCCCCAGCCCCTGAAGTGTCTGAGTCAGTCCCCTCCATTTCCTGTCAAAAAAACCCAAAACACATCTGCCCTGACTTGAGGACTTCCTCCCCTCACCTGTGCCTTCCCTCTTATCAAATTATTCCTTCTTTAAATATATTTCCCATCGTGTTTTTGTTGTTACAGGAGGCACTTGACCAGGCTGATCCATTTGCCCCATGTGGGTATGATCAGGCATTCCTGACTTGGAACTCCAGCCATGCAGGAACTGCAGAGATGGTGTTTTTCTGCAGCACACAGTGTACACAGGGCACACATCGACAGCTCCTGGCACACAACAGAGTTTTTGGGCAGCAGTTCTTGGGCAGCAGAGCTTTTGTGCCAGTCTGCAGGATCCTGGCTCATCCCTGGCACAGGGCACACAGGAATGCAGACAAATCCTGTCCCATGCCCAGAAAAAAAGCCAAGAGGGTCCTGGGGTGTGCAGAGACACCACCACAGCTCCCACTTATGACAGGACACAGTGCTGCTTCACAAGGCTTTTCCCAAAAAAAGCAAGCAAGCAGAACTGGAAAATTAGGGATAGAGCAGAAAAAACCAATAAAATAAACACAATGGCCTTGAACATATTTCTTCCAAGCCCTGGAACATAACCGAAAAGTCCAGCTCCACAGTTAGTCTGTCAGCATTTATTAATTCCACCAGGAATGTGATCTTTCGGTAACCTGAGCCCCCTGAGCACAGTGCTCTGAAATAGGGACAAAACTACTCCCCCAGGGACACTCAAGGAGCCTCCTGGCATGTCAGAGCCAGGTTTGCCTTGTGCTCTCCCCACCGAGTCATTCAAGGCCCCTTTAAAGGATGTACAAAGCAAGATGCCATCAGTGACAGTCTGGGTTGGACTTGCAAAGTCCTGAGCAGGAGCTGCATGGGAACGTGCAGCACTTTTATCACACAATCTTTCATGTTGGTGATTTTGAGTTTCAGAGAGAAGTGACAGAATTTATATCCAAACCAGCTCAGCTGACAGCAAATGTCCCTCATCTGAAGGATAGAAAAGGAAGAGGCTCTTTTATGATTCATGGGATCTGTTCCACCTACACATGCAAAACCCACACTCCATGAGCCATGCCACAGGTCCAGTTCTTCCTGGGCCATCTCCTCCTTCGGTCTAGACCTGTGTGTACTGCTGAGCTCTCAGGGGCTCCTCGGAGCCTTTCCAAGCATTTGGGATGGAGAAAATAAACCCTCTGTAGCCCAGTGAGCCCTGCACAGGAAAAAACCACGAGAAATCCTGTGCATGGACATGTGGCAATCCTCCAATGCTGTCTGAGTTGTGAGTCTTGCCGTATAACAACTCCACATTGCTGCTGTCAAGCTACAGCTTTGCAAACTCAGGAGTTAGCAAGTTTTGGCAACAAAGAACAGACCCAGCTGCTCCTGGGGAAGTTTGACTAAGCAGCTTCATCCCAAGCATTTCTGGGCAGCAGGTAAGGGCAGGGCTGTGCTCCACACCTGGCGTGGCCAGCAGCAGGTATGGAATAAGAGGTGCTCCCTGCACGCTGGGCATCAGCCACCTGGAACCTCTCCACCACACATTCCTGCCAGCCGTGCATTTTACTGCACTTACTGCAAATGGATGTGCAAAGCTGTGGAAAAACCCCAAAACCTCATGGCATGCTGCAAAAAAAACCCCATGGAATACTCAGGAAGTTGATGCAGTACCTGCCCAAATTCCAGGGCAGGCATTACCCCTGTTTGCCTCCCACAGGGAGCTGCAAAAGAGAACTCCTTGTTTGTTCCAAGGTCCAACAGAACCTCAGGAGCTCACCACTGGGGGCCGGGAGAGGAGAATTCTCAAGAATTCATGCTTTTTCTGTTTCTTTTTAAACACAAGACACAAGGGTAGGCCTTCCTGCATTTGCTCCCAAGAGCAAACACCACTCTATCTAATGTGAGCCCTGGTGCAGTGTGACAGGCTCATCCCATAAGCAGGGACAGAGGGGAGAGCCAAGGATTTGGCCTTGACTCCAGAGACCCCTGAGCCAGGGGACTCCAGAGACCCCTGAGCCACGAGGAAGCTGCTGCAGAAAGGAATTGCCTCAGCACTGGGAAAGGCACTTCATTTATGTGACCACAAGGCAAAGAACTTCAGCTGAGGACAAAGGAGTACAAAGCAGAACTGACATTGACAACCACCAGAGCAGAATCTTCAAGTGAGTTTTCTGCCAAATGAGCCTGAATTTGTTGTGATCACTCGGTAACGGTGTTGAGGTTTAATTTCAGCTCCTGCATTTCACAAACTGACTAAGATCACAGGTAAGGAGCATTTTGGTCAAACAGACTTTGCAAATTCTCTTTTGAGAGGAAAAAAATTATCATTCAAGCTTTTTTTGGTCAGACGCTTTATTACTGTTTCCTTGTGACATTCATTCTCTAGAACAAAGCTTTATTCTCTACTCCCAGAGAAGAAATAGTCAATTAAGCACAGTCAATTAAAGGGTTTTAGAAAAAAAACCAAATATTGTTGCCACTGAGAAAATACAGTGGCTTACGTGGCAGGACAAAAGGCCAGCAACTGGTTTTTGATAAAATCCTGCTATTCTGGCCTCTTAGGGCACCCTGAACATTTTGAACACAAGAGAGAGGATGTGCAAGAGCTACGAGCTCACATGCCCTTAACTGGCACCTTCTGGAACAAAGAAGGAAGACACACAGGGCACACACTGCAGGCAATTAACAATAAATTTAATTTGGGAGGTTTACTAGGCACATTTCTCCTGCTGTCCTCCTGCTCTGCCCTGTGCAGTGTCACACTCAGATCTCTGGGAACACCACAGTGGTGGACAGGCAGGGGCAGCCCAGCAGCACCTCTTTGTACCCCATGCATCCGAGCAGGCCCTGGCTCCAGTGACCAGTGCTGCACCCCCTGACTTAGACCTGAATCTTCTCCCCTGGTGTCCTACAGGAACACATCACAGATTAAAAAAAAAAAAAAGAAAAATCTTGCATTAAAAGCACACCTTGCCATGCAGCCCAGTAAGTGATCACAGAATCCCTGAGGCTGGAAAAGCCCTCCCAGACCATCGAGTCCAAGCTGTGGCAAATCCCCACCGTGTCACCAGCCCAGAGCCCTGCGTGCCACGTCAAGGCCTTCCAGTCATTCCTTGGACACCTCCAAGGGGACTCCACCACCTCCCTGGGCAGCTCCAAAGCCTGACCACCCTTTCCAGGAAGAAATCCTTCCTGAATTGTTCTCGATAGCTTATCTGAATCCTGCCAGGGGAGTTTTACACCCACAGGCAGTTACACTAACACACCAAACAAGCTGACTGTCCTTTTGCAGACAGAAGGGGAAGTATCTTGGCTAAACCCCAAACGCCTTACAATCACTGAATCATTGAGGCTGGAAAACACCTTAAAGATCATGGAATCCACTTCATATCCAATTGGACATTTTAGTGCAATCTCAGGAAAAATAAAAATAAAATTTAAAAATATCTTTGCTGAACACACTAAGCACTTAATTTTAATGGTTCAGCAGGAAACTTTAATACAAACTTAATCAGTTTGAAGGAGACTAACTCTGGAATAGGACATGTACATATTCAGCTTTTTCTGCGACAATTAAATGCATTTTCTGAGGCTGCTTATTGAATATGCGATAAGAAAGGGCCAGAAAAACAAACCTAGCTAGCAATAACCCTGGAGAGTGTGACATTTCCATAAATCCTACTGTGAGAACAGCGTTCAATGAGCAGAGTGATGACCTGCATGCTAATACAGCCCGCATGGCCCCTGAGCAGGACTCGTGCGCTGAGCCCTGTGAAGTGCCCAGTTCAGGACGGTTATGAAAGAGGAACAGTGAAAGCTGAGGCATTCACTCATCTTCCACAACAAACAAAATCCCCAGGCCACCACCACTGAAAGGGCCAGATGATTTTTCTGTGAGCTTGGCTTCTCCAAGCCAAGGAAAATGACACGTTAGTCAGCAGCAGGGCTGCTTTGTTTTCTTTCCCAAAGTACATGCTGGCAGCATAAAAATCAGAGTGTGCTGTACCAGGCATTCCAAGAGGCAAGCTCAGGGTGCTACTGAACACCACACTGGTTTAATTTCCCTTGAAACTGTAGTTTTACGGTTGTGTCTGCCTTTCTGACTGATCACAAAAGATCAAGTAATCTCAGCAAAGGCAGAAAGCTAAAAAACAATAAGTAAATTTGAAACAGCCGTCTGGAAACGAGTGATCTCTGGGGATTTTCATTGTTCTCGCACACACACACACACTCTGGACATCTTCAGCTCTTCTTGGGGACGTTTCCAAAAACCTGAGTGCACTGCAGCTGTCCCAGCAGCACCAAACCTGCGCCTCGGGGCCTTGATTCACCCCCAGACTGCAGAGGTTGCGGGAACACCTTGGGCAGGCGAGGACTAACAGTGCCCCGGGCGAGCAGCCCCGCAGAGCCCCGCAGGGCACCGCCACCCCCCGCCGCCCCTTGCCCTTACCTTGCCGTCCTCGCACCTCTTCACCTGGCCGTCCCTGGCCTGCAGCTGGCTGCTCAGGTGGCTGTAGTCCGCCTCCTTCTGCTCCAGCTGCTTCCTGTGCGAGTCCACCTTGCCC
>VZRM01004163.1:300099-329297 GCA_013397955.1 Grantiella picta
GGCCGAGCCGCCGCCGCCGGGCCGCGAGGGAGCGACCGAGCGACCGGCCGAGCCGCCACCGCGGCGCCCCGCCTGCCGCCCGCCCCGTCCGCCTCTCGCGAGAGGAACTCGCCCAGCTCTCGCGACAGCCGGGCCAGCCTGCCCTGAGGGAGGACGGGCAGTGCTGGGGCTGCGCGGGGAGGCTAGCGAGAGTCGTGCTGAAGGACATTGAAAATCTCCCCGTGTCGCCTCCTGGGACACTTTCCGTTGTCACAGCCCCGTCCAGCCTGGCCTTGGACACTTGCAGGGATCCAGGGACAGCCACAGCTTCTCTGGGCACCCTGTGCCAGGGCCTGTCCACCCTCCCAGGGAACAATTCCCCCCCAAGATCCCATCTATCCCTGCCCTCTGGCAGTGGGAAGCCATTCCCTCTGTCCTGTCCCTCCATCCCTTGTCCCCAGTCCCTCTCCAGCTCTACTGGAGTATCTTTAGGCACTGGCAGGGTTCTGGGGTCTCTCCGCATCCTTCCCAGCTCTCCCAGCCTGGCTCAGAGCAGAGCGGTTCCAGTCCTCGGGCAGGAGCACCGTGAGCTCCTCAGCCCCACACCTCAGGTGTTCCCTCACCGAACAGAGCGAACAGAGCGTGTCCTCGGCGTGAAGGGAGGGGTGAATAATTTGTTTTATAAGAAACAACGCATTTTTTCCTGGGCAGATTCCCTAACAGCCCGTTAACGTCACTGTGCCGCTGGTTCTCCCAGGGGACATGGGACACCGAGCTGGGCTGAACCGTGGAGCCAACTGCAGCTGCTCCCTCGGTGTGAGGGGAGATCACAGCACAGCCAGCCTGTGCTCACCCACAAACAGACCGGGGTTGGGTTTACTGCCTGTGGTGGGATTCAGCAGCAGTTCTGCTGCACTGCTGTGGCCAAGCACCTCAGGCAGCAGTTTCACAGTGAGTTCCTGGGCAGAATCCAAGTCTCTCCGGCTGCAAATGGTGTAGGGAGGATATGGGACAAATGGAAGATCATCTTTCCTCCTAAAAGAAGCAAAAAGAGCGATATTTGAGAAATAAAGTATAAAATATCTTCCTGAGACACAGCATGCATCGTGCAGAATGTCAGCTGTGACACCATTGTCACAGCTTTGTCTTTCCCACCTGATTCCGTACTTTACATAGCAATATTTGCACTTCAGCACTTCAATTGCTGCTACACTGACAGCCCATTAATTCACCAACCTGCTCTCTGCAGATGGCAGTGCAGATTCACATTCCAAATCCAGCGCTCCAATTTTTTTCCTCCTTGTGAAGCTGGGTAGTTCCAGGGTTTGTCTGCCCTGTTCAGCTTGTTCCCTCTGGCTGCACTTACCCTGTGCTAACCTGATCACTGTGAGCCAGGAAATGTTTGTCTAAATAATGGAAATACAATATGAATGTGACAGATTTGAGCTCAGAACTATACCTGGGTTTATTTTATTTAATTTATACCTGGGTTTTACACACTTTGGTTTTGTACCAACCTTTAAGAGTCAGCTCAAAGATCTCTCCACACAGTGCTCAGTGGTGTTTCCCCCTCTCCTGTTTCAGCTGTTCTTGTTGGAATTTGTTTGATTTCCCAGCTCCTCAGAGTTCAAGGTCAGACCTGGCCCCTGCACATTTTTTGTGGTTTCCTTTGCATATCTGGGAACTGAGGCAATACCAGGGAGTTTTCTTTTTCCAATTAATTTGCCATTTAATTTCATCTGTGCTCCACTCCCTGTGATCTGTCCTAGTCTGTTCTTTTCCTGGTTGGAAAGGTGATCTTGGCTGATCCTTGGCTTCTCTGCCCACAGTCTGGTGAGAATGGGGAGATCACTCCCTGGAGCACTTGTGTTGTTTCATCCTGAAACACAGAGCAAGTGTAAGAAGTCTTAATCCCTCTACCTATCATAGAGAAAGTGAAGGATCGTAAGAAGAAAATTTATTTGAACCTTCCAGATCTTTCTATGCATCTTTTCCATCTGTCTGCCACTAACCAGATTAATATACACAATGTTTATTTAACAAAAGAATAGTAATAAAACAGCAAACTCTTACATTCATTAAGATAATCAAGAAGAAGTAACACAGCCAGCATTTATGGACTTTTTTCTACATCACAGAGAAGAAAAACTGATGTAATGGAATGACTTTTCTATTAGCATTACCAGGATGCCATAAAAATGTGCAGAGGTTTGATAATATAAAATTACAGTGGTTCTGGAAGGTGTTAACATTTTCCAAGGAAGAATGGTCAGAACTGGTGGTGCTGCAGAGGAGTGTAAGCAGCAGCATGAGAGCCTTTATCAGGGAGAAAATACACTCAGGAACCTCAAAAACTGCTGGTTCAAGTCTTGTGCTGTTACAGCCTAGGACACAGCATCCTTGCTGATGAAATCCATCGCATACATTCCACTTTGCAAAAGAATTGCTGATTATTTGCTTCTTTTTTTTTTTTTTTCTGCTGTGAAGTTGGAAAGTTTAGGAGCCCTGCATGTGGTATTTTTAGAACCAGTGTTGTATTGTTACTGCCATGGCACTTTTATCAGTTAAAGCAGTAAAAAATCTGAGTCGTTGCTCCAGCCAAGTATTCTGATCCCTTCAGAATCCAGAGCAGGTTTTTAAAGGAAAGATAAATTTAGCCATATTTATTTTTGTGCATAATTTAACTCAAAGATAAGAAGACAGTCTGATTTAATAATCTATTCAGCATTAGAGAAAATTGGTGATTTTAAAAGGCTCTGATTGAAGGTTCTAGGATCCTGTTTCCTTCCACTGTAGCAGAATAAACCTTTTTTTTTAATTTATTACAAATCTGTGGTTTTTGCAAACATTCTGAACGCAGAACTCAAATTATCCCAGACTTTTAGCATATCCTTAAAAACTAATTAACATACTCCATCTGTTGGTATGCCAAGCAACTGTCCAAATGAGCAGCATTTCCATGGAGGTTTGTAAAACTACAGTTAAAGTAGGGAAACAGCTCTAGCAGGGGGATGGCACTGGAGGGGTGTTTTATTGGAATGTGATTGTTGCAGCTGGGGGTTGATGCTTAAGGCACTATTGTCCTGCCAAGTGTGCAGCACCTCCTCACCTCAGAGCTGCGTCTGTGAACACCTTGGGTTCTCATTTGCAGGAAGAACGGTAAAAATTCCTTTCCATTTTAGCATATTCGATGAATACCCACGAGTGGCCCCCAGTGCTCTGGTGTGGTTCAGCATCTCTCTCCCGTCTCTAATAAAGCATCTCTTTCCCTTCTCTAGTAAATGTAACTTGGGCTGCAGAAGCCGATTAAGGCCCATTGACTTCTGAGGAAAATATTTGCTGTATCTCTGAAGGGTGAAGATGCCACTCGAGCAGCTTGAGGAGTTGAATGGAATCAGAACTGCAGTTTAGAGCTGAAATGGGGTTATGTTTATTTATGGACACCTGAGGTTTGGAAATCTTTCTCAGAATAAGTGCTTTGGCGTGAGGTATCAGAATCATCTCTTTGAACATGTTGCTTTGTGAAAACAAACCCAGGAGCATCTGGGATTGACTCACCGAATGCCAGCCCAAAGAGCAGACCTGTATCCAGGGAATTGGGATTGGCCTGAAGCTGTCCCAGGCCGGGAGCAGGGAGCACATCTGTTCCTGGAAGCAGCTGGGGAGGCTCAGTGCAGTTTGGCATTTTGGAAAAAGGTGCTTTCTCTCAATAGTATTATGCAGAAGGTTTGTTTTCATTTTTAATAGCAGCTCCAAGGGGCTGGTGGAATTCCTGTAACAGCAAATGACATTTCCAGCAAGGATAAAACCACAGCTGCTGGCAGGAGCTCCCATAGGTTATTGTGCATAATCACTGAAAAGGCAAAGCATTGATTTTGGAGTGATTTTTGCAGGGAAGTGTCTGTGAGGGAATGAAGAGTGAATGGTGCACTGGGGATGGTTTTGTGCTGAGCTTCAGGGAGGAGCTGAGGGCTCAGGGCTCCCAGAGCTCCTGGGGATGCAAACCAGGCTGGGCATGCCCAGAGCAGGTGTGGGGGATCAAAATGCCCCTTTTCCCTCCAACAGGAGTGGCTGCAGGAAGGGGAAGGCATTGCTGTGGGTTTCCATGGGAAGAGGTGAGCTTCAGAAGAGCAGAGCTGCAGCCAGCAGCCCTGGAGCAGCGACTGAAGAAGGTGGCCTGGGGAACAAGAAGTGGGGCAAAAAGAAAAATATCCTTGGAGATGGGGTAGCTGTGGCCCCTGAGTTGGTGCAGGAAGCTCGTGGTGATTCTCTGCTCCCAAAAGGAAAGATTATGTGTGCTGGGAAGGAGCTCAGCCAGAGTGCAGGCAAGTCTATTAACACAGGGAGTTGTGGTTCTGTTGTCTCACGTTGTGGTTTCACAAAACATCCACCTCAATTACTGTTTCTTTGTTGCTGGGGAGCACAAGCAGAGGAGGAAAATAATAATTTAAATTTAACTCTGCTAAATATACATGAGATTTCCTGGGACAAAGAAAGACTTCTGTAGCTTGAGGGGGTGTTGCTGTGCCAGATTTCAGAGGCTCTACTACAGCCAATAACATTCTTGGAACAGCTTATTTGGAAGCATTTTTATAACATTTTTTTAGGCAACACAAATACAGCCATTGCCTCCAGGAGCGTATGGGATTGCTCTGGAAGTCACACCAAGTATATCCTTGTGGTGCTGATCGCTACTGGATTTATTTTGGGGAATTAGAGAGAGTCCAGGATGATCCAATTTGCAGATCATGCCCTTGAAATTTAAAGAAAATGTTTAAAAATGTATGTCTGGCTTCACTTTCCCCAGTGATTATGGTCACAGTACATGCATTCCAATGTTCCAGGGGCAGGTACTCTGTGTTTTCACTCGCTCCAGGACGATCAGAACAGTTACAGTAGATCTAAGTTAACATTTCATGGGTCAAAAAGGTAGTAGACAATTCTACAATAAATATGTCTTATTAAAAAAAAATTTCTGATGCATGGTATTATATTGAGGCATTTTCTGATAAATGGGAATTGGTTACATGAAACATCTTTTAAAAAAAACTTAATTTGAAAATGTGAGTGCTGCTAAAATAATTGATCTCTGAACTGGTTGGGATCGTGGCAGTTTTATGGTTTTTGCTGCCTATTCTAAATTTGATAACAGCTTGAGGCCAAGATTTTAAGGCATTTAAGCATTCCCTGCTCCATCAGGGAATTTTCTGCTCCATGCACCAAAAACCCCAACAGTTTTGCCATAAGGTATAAAGGTTCATGTAAAGTTTCACAGGACAAAATCTTGCCTTGTCCTGGTTGTGCTCTGAATTCTCAGCTGGGAACCAATGTTTTGGTTTTAATAATTAAATATCCCCAGCTCACATTAAAGGAACAAGTCAAAGCTCATCATACTGAGGGGCTCTGGGGGGTGAAAGGATTCCGTGAGGAGGGGGTGGATATTTTGGAGGTCAGAGCTCAGGCCAGTAGGACTTGCTGGGAAATGCACGTCACCCAGTCAGCCTTTCCTCTTAGGAGAGCTGCTCCATCACTGAGTCCTCAGGAAGCCTGCAGGAGTCAAGAATATTCTGAATATTTCAGCCTAAACCTCTTGTTGTTTATCTCAAGTGAAGTTTGCCTGGCCCCCTCCCCAAATTCCTGTCCCCGGGGCTCTGTGCTCTACTTTGACCAGGAGTTTTGAGAGGATTTTTCCCTCCAGCTGCTGAGCACTGCTCTGACCAGCACGGGCTGCTTCCCTCAGGGATGATTTGGGAGTTGGAGTCGATGATCCTGGGATCCCTTCCATGTCAGGATATCCTGGCATTCCATGCTTTGCCCCAGCCGGCCATCCCAGCACTAGATGGTGCCAAGCACTGCCGTGCCAGGCGCAAGGAGTGGCACATCCAATTGCACAGGCACTGGAGCACGGCAGGGCCATAAAACTCCACTGCAAACAATGTTCATCAATTATGGCATAAGTACTGCGCTACGATAAAATCAGCAATTAAGGCCAAATGCTTATTAAGGATTGAGAGATTCAATGAGAGCTCACTGGGCCGTGAGGAGCAGTGCTGGAGCCCGGCTGATTCTTCTGCTTTTCCCAGCTTACGCACAAATGGCTGCTGCAGTTTACCACTCGCTTCGGGAGACAATTGGGAATGGCAATTCCCAGGGAAGAGCTCTAAATGGTCGAGTAATTTGTTGCAAGCAGGTGATGATGATTTCTGTATGTGAGTGCAGAAATCCACTGTCTCAATAGCTCGATTCCTTGTGCTGTTTGTGCCCCCTGGTTAAGTCAGAGTTATGATTCCTCTCCTAAGTGGTTTGGTTTCTTTTTTTCTTGTAGACTAAGAAAGCCACAAATTGAGCATCAGCGATTGTTAGGGTGTGTGTCAAACCCTGACATGAGCTCGGAACATGCTTTTGTATCCCCAAGTATATTTTAAGGGCTCTTTCCTTTGTCCCGAAGAAAAAAAGAAAACAAATTATTATTGCAACACCTGGGTTGAAAAGCACTTTTTATCCTGCTTGGGAATCTCCTGTATTTGTTTCTGCCTTCAGAGTAGAACCCCAGGATTTGAATGATAAACTTCTGGTCAAATTTGGGCAGATTTCCTTTCTTGCTCTAAGAGGAATTGGCATTTCAGTGTAGGAAAAGCAGCAGATCGAGCTGAGGACTAGCCGAGCTCTCTGTGTGCATTGTGCATTAGCATAGTTTCAATTATATATAAAGTGTGCATTTCTAATTTAATTTGGGTGTCAGTGAAACAGCAGCCGTTGAACAGTGGATATTTACGCGCTCTCCAGCACTGAGCTGAACCCAACTCCACTCCCATTATGCTCATCACATAAACAGGAAGCATCTTCCCTGGGACTTCTCTGGGAACCTTCCAGAGGATGCTGAGAGCTCAGACAGCCTGTGCAGGACAGAGGAGGGACAAGAGGAGCCAGCCTGGGCAGTGTCCCAGTTTTCTGCTGGGTGTGGATCAGAGGATATGGTTTACAGAAGCCAAAACACCTGGACTAAGGCTCCTTCCTTAGCAGGACACTGTACCAGGTGTGTACTTCGGTGGGGACTTGGTGAATTCCCAAGTCCCTTCCAGGTCTGCTAGCCATGGATCACTGCAGTGAAACCCTGGGCTCTGACCTTAAGAGAAATGGAAGCAGACGTTGTACAGCTGCTCCTGCAAAGACAAAAGGAATATTGAGCCAGGTGAAGGAAAAGCTGACATAGGGCAGAAATGGGATACATTTTCAAGAGCAAATGGTTCCATTAAGTCCAGGGAAGTGCTTGTGTCCTTGGAAGTCAGAGCTGGCCTGAAGTACTGTGTCCATCCAGGGCACTCAAAAACTGAACAGGCCTAGATGTGCTAAATTAGGTTACTAATCGTTATAAAATTGCTTCCAGAGAAAATTCATGTTTCCTTGTCCCTCTGACTGTGGTTCTTCCCATTCCTGCCTTTGCTCCTTGTCCTTTGCCACACACCCACTGCAGAATTTTGTTGTTCTCTAAGTGCCAAATTGCTTTCCTCCCGTCACTCGATTTTTTTTAATGCTCAGTCTAATTAGGGCCTCGGAGCCAAGACGTGCAGAACAAGGGGGTCAATTGTGCTCCCACTTCCATGGTGCAAGCCCAGAGTAACTCTGCGGAATGCTGCAGTAAATTTCCATGAGCCTCGGCAGAGCTGCTCTGGCCGGGCAGCTCAGGGGGAGCTGATTGAAACCTCCCAGAGCATCAGGAGGGCACTGAACACAATCCATTACCACAGGGAGCTGCTACACTGAATGGGAATGAGAAAAAGAAGTAGCTGGGAGGCAGCCAGGCTGCCTCATGCCGGGGTGTCCCTGGGAGCACTGCTGACCTGTGGGGCTCTGGGAGAGGGAGAAGGAGGGTGGGTGGGATAGGGAACATCCTCATGGCCATCCTCTTGGGAGATCACAGAATCCCAGCATCACTGAGGCTGGAAAAGACATGCAAGACCATTGAGTCCAACCTGTGACCAATCCCAACCTTCTCACCCTGACCACAGTGATAGAGCTTTTCACAGCCATTGCTTTCCTTTTCTGCCTTCTAAATGCTTTTTCCATGGATTAGCGGTTGGCATCAAGAGCATTCCTGAGGGAACAGAGAGATCAGGAAGGGGAATGATTGTGGGGCTGCTTCAGTGATGGGCCTAGTTTAATGGGATGGCTGCGACCCAGGCTGGAGGTTGAGCTCAGAAGTGATGCAAGTTGAGAAGAGAAGTCACATGAATAACATCATCCAGCGTGTTTGCTGTGAGCAAGCAGAATGTGAGTCAGGCAGAAGTCTGTCTCTGTCAGGGACTCCTGCCGATCCATTTCTCCATGGATCAGCTGCATGTAAAGTTAATCTGCTTATGCAGCAGCCGAGAGACTGAGATGCCCTCAATGCCCTCATCTCATCCCTGCATCCAGACAAAATCTCCACATCCTGGTGGAGTGAAAATTCCATCTGCATTTGGTGTGACCACTCCTCATGCCTCTCCTTTCCTCTGCCCCTCTGCAAGGCATTGGGTGGGACAGGATTGAGCAGGAGTGAAGTCACGTCTGAGTCTCATCTCATCCCCCTGTCCATGGCAGGGGGTGGAACAAGATGAGCTTTAAGTTCTCTTCCTACCCAAACCATTCCATGATTCCATGGTTCTATGGGCTGGCGTGGAAGCTTGTGGGCTTCGAGCCTCAGTGTCCCTTCAGATTGTCCCTATCTCTGTCACAGGTGTTCAAGGGAATCACAGGTATGTGTGTCCTCCAGAGCCTTGGGCTGGCCTCCTACTGGCTTGTCCTCACCAGCAGGGACCATGTCAGCCAGGCTGCTCCGGGCAGTCTGCTCTGACCAGTGTCACTATGCAGCCACAGGAGCTCAGATGCCACGAGAAGGAAAAGAAGAAAACCTTACTTTTGTCCTAATTTAGAATCAGCCAGAGTGTGTATGTTGGAAGAGTCAGTTCGTGTTTGTAAACATTAGTGGCAAATGTGTAACTTAATCTGCATTGTTTTATTTATTTCATGTAGAGTATCATTCACAAATAACATTTATAGTCACATTGCAAGGGCCAACCAGAATTCATCCATGAAGCATCCCTCTGGTTCATTTCTAGATAGAAACCCTGGGAGATAATTTGCATTCAATACAGGTGTTCTTTACCACCCTTGCACCCATGTTCCTTTTCACCTGGCCTGATGGGTTGGCACAATCCCTTCCCTTTTGTAGGCAGAGCTGCCTCCAGGCCCACCTCCTCCACGATCCAGGGGCAGGTGGATCCCAGGGAGCTCATCCGTGTCTGTACTCCAGTAATTTCCTGTGACAAGCAGTGCAAGGTCATTGCTGTGGGGATGGATCACGCTGGGCTCCTGGGGCTGCTGCTCCCTGCAGAGCTCTGCAGCAGTAAGCTGCATGCTGGGCACATTCCAGTTCCAGTTTGGAGCACCTGTGGGCAACGCAGCCCATGGTCAGGACACTCCTTTTGTGCTGCATCACTGCAAGACAGGGAAACCATTGAGGGAAAGCTGTATCTCCATGGGGAAGGGCTGGGCCAGCCTGGACATGTATGTGTATCCTCAACTTCCCTGGTTTAGCTGCATTTCTGAGGTCCCAGTCACATGCACCCCTTTATTTAACTTTGCTCTCTGGAGGAGACCACAGCCAGTGCACCCTGAAAGTGCTTCTTCCTGATTGCTTTCCCTTTCCAGCTGCATTTTAGCAGGACAGCAGGTTGGCCAGTGAGACATCCTGCACTTTGAACTGTGTCCTAAGAGTATCATTTTTCCAAGCCCCCTCATCCTCACAGAGATTTCTCTCCCTGCTTAGCACCACACACAGCAACAATCCCATTCTCATCACCTGAGTGCCTTCAACAGATTCACTGTCTCAACAAGTTAATTAGATTAAAGTGTTTAAAAAAATCACTTTCACAGTGAGACATGAGCTGAAAGCAAGATGCTTCTCCTCATCTAAGAGAGCAAGAGCCATGCATTATATCAGTTAATTGGTTCAACTAAAACTTGGATGATTCGGTTACTCCAGAGTGAATGATTTAATAACAAACCCTTCAGTTCACAGCAGCCCAGTGCTCAGGGTATGTGAAGACGAGCAGCAGGGCTGTGTGCAGGCAGGGCTGTGCAGGGTCCTGTGAGAAGCTTCAGGTGTCTTCAGCCAAAACAGCCACCAAGGGCTGATCCTGCCTGGATAAAGGGAGGAGCAAACAGCAGGTGCCCAGAGAGGAGTAGTTATTCCTGCAGACCTCTTGGCAAAGGTCATCCTCAGACAGTTTTAGTGCAGCCTCTTAAGGCTGTTCCTCAGGACTGTCTCTGTTACAGTGATCTACATTTTTAGCCCAGTTTTCCCCAGGATGAAGCGTTGCAGTCACACCATCTGGCTGCCTGCACGGCTCCCTCCTGGAGACCTTGTGCCTCCTGTGCGCCTGTGGCATAGTGGGCAGGGCTGGAAAACCTGGATGTGAGAGCCCAGAAAGGGGTGAGGGACATCAGCCAGGCACAGGGTGATTGTCCTCTCGAGCTGGAGGGTGAGGAAGCACTGGGGGCCTCTCAGGAGGTGTGTCTGGGGACAGGAACAGCTGCTTTGCACTCAGGTGTCTTTGGTTCTGCCGTTCACAGAATTGCTGCTCTGTCTCTGCAGAAACACTCTCAGCTGTTTACTCAGAGACATTTATGCGTGTAGGTGGGACTGTCCCTTTAGCTTGGATCCAGCCTCCCAGTTTCCCTACAAACCCCTGGACTGGGACCTGCCATGCTCTGAGCCCATGGGCTTCCCGTGCTGGAGAACCACAGCTTGGTCTTGGCTGTGCCCTGCACCTCCAGTCACCCCATAGTCACCCCAGTCACCCCAGTCACCCCACGGTCACCCCACAGCCCTTGAGTTCCCTCTCAGCTGGACCTTTCCCCGCCAGGTGAAGGGCAGCATGAATCCCTTTCTCCTGACAAGCACCTTTTAAATGAATCTCTTTCCAAGGCTGGATTGAATTGCAGGGAGCCCTTGGGCACAGGTTCTGGTGGCTCTGACCTTGCTGTGTTTGCTGACAGTGAGCTCCCAGGGTGTCACAGCACCCCGGGTTCTGTGCAGGTGAATCACTGCTGACACAGATGGACTTTCCTCACCCCTGCAAGGTTTGTGTTCTGCCCACTGTACTGCGGTAACTTTCAGTCTCATTGTGCTGAGCTTGATCTTGGAGCATCTCTTTAACTCAGGACAGATAATTAAATTATTAGTAGAAATTCTGATGTTCAGTGACCAGTCTTTCTATCTAATTTAGATTTGTGCATGATTTCAAAGCAAAGGTCAGTTGTTCCACAGTGCTTGGGAAGACTGTTTATTCAGATGTACAAAAAGATTAATTTTTAGCATTAGACAATCAACTTCTTGTTTATCAGTTTTCGATGGAGAAAAAGTAAGACAATTACACACAGGCATACACCCCCTTGCATCAACCCAAAATCCAGGATCTACAAGACTGGAAAATGCTTTGGCATGTACTATTAGGGGGGTTTTACCAAATTGCTTTTGCTATAGTTTAGTATTTTTCAAAAATTAACACTAATAAAGTTTGCTTTCAAAAATATTTACCCCAAAGATGGTGGGGGAAAGGCTCCTTAGATATCCCCAAGTGGTACTGAACATATAAGATTATGCAGGAAAATGTGATTTCTCAATGGGAACTTTTACATCTATTTAGTTGCAGTTATGGTATAGTTGTGTTCATCCCACAGGTGAATCCTCGCCTTCAGTACATACCCATGGGATAGCTAAAGCTTAACAATTGCTGCCAACATTAGTGAGGATTGAAATTAGGTGATCTTTAAGGTCCCTTCTGACCCAAACCATTCCAGATTCCTTCTACACCTCACCGTGGCCCACAGGGATTGATGGAATTGGGGGCTTTTGACTTCTTGGCAGTTCTGTCCTGGTTCAGAGGAAGGTGAAGGGAGGTCCTTGCGGAGGCTCTGTCCACTCACCCTTTTTCCCCTGGACAGAGAGGGTCAGTGTGCAGAGAAGCTGGGCACAGTGCTTGGCTGGGATCTTTGGGCAGCAGGAACATCAGAGCTGCTGAGCCATGGCTCTGAGCCACAGCCCTGTTTGCTTCCAGCAGGACTGAAGTGCTTCCCTCTGTCTAGACTGTTTCATGTCCTTTTCAGTGCCTTTTCTATGCACAGAGTTTTATGGCAGCAGCCTCGGAGCAGAATTCCTTTGCCCTGGAGAAGCAGCCATCAAGACAAGAGCAGTGTTGGTGTTTTTGTGCTCTCATGCAGCGTTGTGCCCCCACAGAGCAACTCCTGCCTTGCTCGTGGCATCTGGTCTCAGGCACAGTTGATGGAAATATCCTCAAAGCCATTTTATATCCGGCTGCTGGTGAATCTACTGGATTCCATCCACTCATTTTCCTCCTACAGCTCGTGGAACAGAGTCAGAAGAGTTAAGTTCTTTGTTTGGTAGAGCACATGCTAGAAACTGCTGGTTCAAAAAGATTAGGCACAGTAATTAAAGCATAATTGCTATTAATAGTTGTCTTCCTGATCAGACTTATCTCTCTATTGCTCCTTACCTCAGAGGATTTTTCCTTCTTTGTGTTTTCCTGGGAATGTGTTTGTTAAGGATGAAACAAGGCAAACCGTGGCCATAACCAAGTGGGTAAAAATGTGTAATTCAGTGAGCCCAGCACACGCCAGACACACGAATCTGTTCCTGGATGGGAGCAGATCTGTTTTCTTGTCCTGCCTGCCGGGCAGCAGCTCCTGATACTCTTCCCTTCACTTCCAAACCACGTTTAAAGGGTGCAGTGAGGTGGGTGCCTCTCCCCTCGGGGCTGTCAGGTGTCCCTGGGGTGCTGGCAGGAGGTGGCAGCTCTGACCAGAGTGTCCCCATGGCAGGAGCCACGGCAAGGGCTGCTTGTGCCCGATGGCTCTCGTTCCTTCTGCAGGCAGGACAGCTCGGGATCTGCGGATTCCAGCCCCTGACAGAGCCTTTGTGGAGACTTCAGAGTCCAGCCCAGCCCAGTCTCACTCCAGCTGCATTCCTTTGAAGGTCTGTTGGCCCAGGAGCAGGGCTGGGAGAGCTCCATCAGTCCTTCCTCTGCCTCACTTTGTGCACAGACAACACATTTTCCTCCTGTCTTGGTTTTATCTCCCTGCACACTGTCTCCATCCCACTGCTCCGTGCTTCCTCACTGACTGCCATTCCTGTTTCTACTCGCTTGTTCCTTTCCCTTTTCTCTTTTCCAATATTCATGTTGCCCCTGAGTGCAGTTGTGCAGCTACAGGAGAAATCCCCAAACAATCTGCCAGCCCTTTGAAGAAGGGTTGTGTTCTTCTGTGTCAGCTTAATTACTCTGTCCCACTGAGGATGCCAAGGCCTTCTGGGAGGGGAGAGCAGAGGCAGCTCTGAGCCTTGGATTCAGGCTGGGACCGTGCCCAGGGCACTGCAGGGCTCCCGAGGGACACAGCCTGTCACCTGCCCTCTTGTCACCCTGTCTGTGCCTCCAGCATCTTATTGTGCTGTATTTATTGCGGGTTGCTTCTTGCAGAGCTGTCCCTCGAGTGCTGAGCTCCTCACCTGTGATCTGGGGAAGTGCTGAGCAGAGTGCTCAGAAATCACCTTTATTTAGTGGCTGAGCTGGGTCAGGAGTGGCTGTGCCTGGCGGGAACAGGTCTGCACTGCACCACACAGAGGGTAAATCAAATCACAGAGCCCCTGGGGACAAACCCTGCCCACTGCCCTGCTGCTTTCTCTCCCTGCACCTGTAGATTCTGTATTTCACACACCCCAGGTTTTGCTTCTGCCTCTCTTACCTGGTCACTTGCCATATCGACAAACTGAACTGCTCAGAGCATGAGCTTTGCGAGAATATCTGTATTTTTCATGGCTGAACACCTTTCCTGTGCAAACACTGTGATTTCCTGGAAATGGCATAAAGCTGTTGTTAATGGGCCTGATCCTGTGAGCAGCTGAGCCCATTTCATTCCTGCTGCATTGACTTCCTTGGCAAGTGAATATATTCATTTATATTCATATAAAATATAGTCAATATAAAATAACACACAACATTTATTATTCAAAATCAATATATCCATTTATATTAATTATTATACGTATAATATGATGATAAATATTCATATATTCGTTTGACTTTCCCAGTTAGCCTGCACATCTGCTCTTCTTATGAGGACTTATGAGGACCATCCCAATGAGGCTAAGCCAGAGCATCACCTGCCCCCTCTAGAAGCAAAACCTCTCCTCATGAGGAAACCTGCAGCCCTGGTGACACTGAGATGGAATCTCAGTTGTTTTTAAGGGCGATGTTTGGGGATGGCCTGTGGATGCTGTGTGCATCAACCCAGCGTGTTTCTGGAGCAGACAGGGTCACATCAGCGCCGTGCTTTTTACAGAAATAGCTCCCAGATGTAACCATTGTGTCACAGCACATTTATGAAATTTGGCAGAATCGCAGGATGTGTGGGGTTTGTGTGCGTGAGGGGAAATCTGTGCTCCAGCCTCCTCTCTGACCTGCGGATGAGATGTCCCAGCCTCTCGGGCTGTGTGTCCTTGCCTTGTTCGGGACCACCATAAACAGCCCTGGGTGGGGATGAGACAAAGCCAGGCTGAACTCCAGGCTGGAGTTTTCCTCTGCTGGCCAACACAGGCATGGCAGGAGAGCTGAGGCATTTGCAGCCTCCCAACACACGAAGAAGGGGATTTAGCAGCCAACATCTCCTCAGGAAAGCACCTAGAAATCCCCAGAAATAGAGAATTCCTGGTGGGCTTTGCAAGGTCCATCCAAGCACGGGTGGAGCAGCACCACCTCCAGAGCTGGGGGCCACGGGAGCTGCGCTGTGCTGCACATCCAACACCCAGGGAGCTTCAGCTCTGCTCAGCCCAACCTCTGTCACCCCAGAGACTCCCTGGGACATCTGGGGCCCTGGCAGGGGTCAAACACTGCCTGGGAAGTCACCTATCTGCACACAGCACTACTGTAAAAGCATCTTGCTTTGTTTCACCATTACCTGGGCTTTCCAATCTACAATGAAAAGTGAGAACAGAATTACTTCCCTTCTTGCATCTATTTGATATTTTTTCACAGCTTTTCCCTTCTTGCATCTATTTGATATTTTTCACAGCTGGTAAATGGTGCCAGAAAAATCCAAGCATGAGTGAAAGCAGGACTGGTAAATCTTCCATTCCTTCAGCTGATGGGCACCAAACATCTCCCATTGCCTGTTTCTGTTACACTGCGATTAATGGTTTGATGCATCTGTAAAAGTGGGGGGAAATAATAGTAACCCCTTGAAAAGAGCTTTCCTTGAAACACAAAAGGCCACACAAGCAAGAGGGCACCTCGGGTTTGTTGCTGGTCATGCACCTTCCCAGCCATCGAATCATATGGTGAGGGATGAGCAGTGACACATGGGAGCTCAGTCCATCCCTTGTCAGGGGAGGCAGACTTTGAGGGGTTTTAGCCACAAAACGGCAATAAGGAAGGTTGTTCTCCTTGTGGGAGTAAATAAAGCA
This sequence comes from Grantiella picta, assembly GCA_013397955.1. Classification (NCBI taxonomy): domain Eukaryota; kingdom Metazoa; phylum Chordata; class Aves; order Passeriformes; family Meliphagidae; genus Grantiella; species Grantiella picta. The sequence goes on from VZRM01004163.1 coordinate 315,596, forward strand.
GCTCTCAGAGCCTTGCTTTCCAGTGGGGTCCCTGCAGCCCTCATCAAGGGATGGGTTTCCACCTCAGCAGCTCTCAGCCCAGGTGCACGGGGAGAGGCAGAGGCCAGACCTGGTGGGGACAACACCCAGGAGCTGTGCCACTAGCCAGGGCTACCTCAGCTGAGCGGGGCTGGAGCAGAGTGGCTCACATGGCTCCAGGGCTCTGTGTGCTCACATTCTGCCTCACAGGTTGTGTTACACAGCAGAGATGAGGCTGTGCTGCTCCAAAGCCCAGGAGATGCTGTTCTCCATGTCTTGTCTTGCTTTGGAAGGAACAGATGTAACCTATTTGTTGGATGTCTGAAGGGCATCAGGAAAAGGTCAGTGGTTAGGATGCGGATGACGTGCTTCAAAAGTGCATTAAAATAGCACAGTTCATTAAACTCTGAGGAGCAGCATGTTGGGAGTTAAGGGGGGAATTGCCTTTATAATCCACTTCGTGGCCAGTTTTGCGTGGAGGAATTTAAAATAGTTTGATACGGTTTTGCATAGGGGTTTTTTTTTTGGCCTTGTCATAAAATATTCATACTGCAGTTAAGGGAACTGAATCAGGACTTGCAGTCTGTTCCTGTGACTGACTTGTATGCCCATGCCCTTCCTATATTCCTGCTTTTTCCAATATAATTCCTGCTTTTATCCAGGCAATGGTGGAGCAAACACCTTCAGTGACAAGCATGTCTTCAGAGCCCTGTCATTGGGAAGCCATCCTTGGGAAGAACAGATTGCCTTCAACAATTTATCTTCAACAGATTGTCCTCAGCCTCCTGAAGGAGGAGTGGATTTGCTTCTCCAACTCCAGACTGGAAACTCTGCCCGTGAGCCATGAAAGCAGTGGCAGAAAACAGCTCCCGGTGTTGTTCTGGAAATAGCAGAGGGTTACAGGCCAAGCCAATGAATGAGATGAGACAGTGGTTTGGTGACAGTGGCGCAGGGAAGCAGCCAAGGGACTGAGTGTCCCTCGGGAATGCTGTGTGCAGGGCAGAGTGGGCAGGAGCTCCTGCTCAGCTGCTCTGGGCATCCAAAGGATGAAGAGAAAAGAACTCCTCCAGCCTCCTCCAGCACGATCAACACAGACAACGAATCCATGGCAAACCATTCCTTTGGCCACGCTGGAGATGTGCTGCTCCAGGCAGCTGCCTGCCCCAAAGGGAGCCCCGAGCAGCACCATGGCAGGGAGTGCAGGAGGTTTCATCCTCCTGTCCCTGAAACACACCGGAGTGGGATGGAAGCTCTGTCACCCGGCAGTGTGTGGATGTCAGGAGTGTCACTGATCCTTCCTGAAGGCAGCACAAATTGCTGTGCTGCAGGAGGGTTGCCCAGCGGTCACAGTGAGGGTCCGAGGAGGCAGGAGGCTGCTCCGTGCCTCAGTGCAGCAGGTGGTTGTGTTTGGAGCCTCCTGGCACTGCTGTGGATGTTACCCCAAACGGGCAGGGCACTTCTGCAGCTCCTTGCTCTGAGTTCTACCCGAGTGCCACCAGCAATGCACTTGGAGTGGGCAGAAGGGCTTTACCCTCAGTCTGACACACTGGAAGTGCAGAATTCCTGCCGTTTGCTCCTTCTCAGGGACAGCCAGGTCAGCTCTCCGGGTGGCCAGGAGTGCGTGGTGCTGCGGGATGAGTCAGTGTCTCCCGGGGAGGGGAGCTGCCCAGTGTGTGACTCACCGAGCACATCCCCGCACGTCCTGCCGGGATCCAGGTGTCCGGCTGGCTGTTCCCTCCCGGTGAACAGCCTCTCCCGATGCTTTCCCGGAGCTCCGGTGGGTCCGCAGAGCCCCCCGGGCCGGCTGCTCCTGCCCGGGGCGCCCGAGAGGCAGGGGATGCTCCGCCCTGCTGCGATGCTTTTTTTAGGAATATCTTCGCACGGCATCCATAAAGCTGCGGCTGTCGTTCGGAGTCACGAAGGCAGAGCGAGCCGGGAAGGCAGGCGCGGGTGGGAGTCAGGCATGAGCTGATTTAGCAAACAGCTCTGCGGCAGGCGGAGCTCCGCCGGGCTCTCCCGAGCTCGGGAACGCTCCGGTGTCCGAGTGGCTCTGCTCGAACCAGAGCCGCGCTCACCTGTGTGACAGCAGCAGTCTCAGATGCCACCCACAGGCTGCTGACTCTTCCCCACTACACAGCGGATGAGTAATTTGCCCTTCCAACATTTTCCCAGGCAGCCCAGCCTGTGCCCTTCGCCCCGCCACGAGGAGGATGAGGAGGGAGAGCTCTGCTCTCACCTGGAGACTGTTGCTTAGGAAGCCACTCCCTCCTCTTCCTCTTCTTCAAGAGAGTGATTCTACCTTCCGCAAGGCAATATCGTGATGGAGCAGCCTCAGAGCCAGCACAGGTACAAGAGAAAGTACAGGGAAGGAGTGGAGATACTCCTGAATGTTTTGTGAGAACAAGTGCCAAAAGATATTTGTCTTTTCACATGCAACATCCCGAGAAACAGAGTTGTAATTGTGAGCGGTGTGCTCCAGGCTGGAGTCTGCTGGCTCTGAAGATGAAATCCTGACCCCACAGGTCTCAGTGTCTGAGTTTTAACTGTGCTGTGAGTCCTCAAGGAAAGAATTGGACACTTCAGTAAAATTTTCTTTGCCTTTTCCTGGGAGATCCCACTCTGGTCAGCAGGGCATTAGGTGTGTTTTTATCCAGTGTTTGGATTTTCAAATGGGGTAAGTGCTAGTTCATTGTGGTAGCCTTTGGGTCCTGCAGGTCACTCTTGCAGCTGGCAGCACAACCTTCCTTCCCTCTGAAATTGCTCCCTGATCACAAGAACTGGCACTTTTTGATATTCCCAAACTATGACATTAATCATTTGCTATTTTTGTTCATTCTGTCAGAAACATTTGGTAAAGCCTTTTTGTTTCCCTTCCAGGCACTCACAACCCTCTCTCCTGGACCAGAAGCCTCCTCTCTGCCCTCTCAGTGCTGTGGGACGGGTTGGAACAAGCAGGAGTGAACAACCAACACCTTCATGAGCTTCTCTTCACTCTGCAGGTTTAAATGGCAAAGGGATTTAAAAAGGGAAGAGCTGGGATGGCAGCACCTCTCCAGCCTGTCAGACTGCCTGCATCCGGGGCAGCGCTGGAGAAATGGGTGTGCAACGCCAGCATCCCCATCCACTGCTAACGTCACTTCGATCTGACAGAGAGAGAAACATCTCTCTGAGCTAAAGATCTTCCCACCCGAATCTCCAGGACACTTAATTACCATGCAGCCAGTACATTTCGTGGTGCCATTACAAATAATTTAGCTACAACGATATGGCAGTTTAATTTGCCTTATTTATCTCAATCATTTTGCATGAGGGAGATAAACGCCTCAGCAGGATTTCACGTGAATCTCTGTCTCCTTTATTGTGGTTTCAGGTGAAGGCTGCACGATACATCCCCGCACAAAAATTAATCTTGCAGGCAATTGGCCTGAAGTAAAACACCCAGAGCAGGTAAACAGAGCTTTGCCTCGTGGCTCTGAGCCGAGCCAGGGCTCTGCCGTGAGCTGGGTTAGAAGTGTCTTACTTTGGAGCCCAGGAGAGGGGAAAGACAATACAGATCCCCCCACATGCATGTCCACGGCGTCCTGCTGAGCACGTACTTTGCTGCTTCTTTCTTTTTTTAGTTTGGAAATGTCAGCACTTTCCGTTCCCATGGGAACCCTGCCTTTTCCCTTGGCGCGTTGTTGCGCCGAGAGCTGCTGGGGCTGGCGGGGCTGTGGTGCTTCTGGGAGCGTTTGCCAGCCCTTCCTGGCTCCTGGCCACACAGGGATGCATGTGGGACCCCAGACCAGCCCTTCCCGGGGGTCCTGAGGCTCCCACCGCCCCGACTGGGACCAAACCCAGCAGCTCTGGGCTCCTAGGGACAGCCTCAGCCACGGCATCCCTGGGACAAGGGGCAGAAGCTGATGGTACAAACTCTTATGGGCCTGATTGTAATCTCTTACCACAATTATTCTAATTATTCTAATTCTCTATAGCCAGGTGGGGTCAGGCTCTTCTCCCAGGGAACAAGGGACAGGACAAGAGGAAAAGGCCTCTAGCTGTGCCAGGGGAGGTTCAGGTTGGACACCAGCAGGAATTTCTTCACAGAAAGGGTGATCAGACATAGGAAGAGGCTGCCGGGGGCAGTGGTGGAGTCCCCATCCCTGGAGGTGTCTAAGGAGCAGCTGGATGTGGCACTCAGTGCTCTGGGCTGGGGACAAGGTTGGACTCGATGGTCTGGAAGGGCTTTTCCAGCCCCAGGGATCCTGGGATTCTGGGATTCCACAAGTACCCAGTGATCCCATGGGAGAGTACGGGATCTCCCCAGGGTGGAGGGAGCCTGGCAGATACACAGCACTGTGGTGATGGTGAAATGCACATTCTTGGACTGAAAACATGATTTTACCAATCTCCAAGTTAGAAGGGATCCATTTGCTTCTGGAATAATTTGTGGTGTGATAAAAAAGCAGCAGCAGGCTTGGTGTGGTTTGGAGCTCTGTGCTCCCAAGAGGACACTCTGGAATATATTGAGTTAATAGAGATCCCCAAACACGCCGAGTTCACTGGGTTTACAGGTGCCACAACAGTTATCTCCATTGCTCAGTTTTCAAACGCTTCTGCCTAAAAAAGCTCCTTTCAGAGCAGTGGGACGTGTGAAACAATGCGGAGCTGCTGACAGGTACCATGGCAATGGCTGTGCCAGGAGCTGCTCTGCTATCGCCTGAGCTGATTTCCACTCCATATTTATGAGTATTCCCACTCCTTAGGGATGCTGACAGCTCTTCCCTGGATTGCTGGTGTCTCGGGCCAGGGGCTGTGCCCTGTTCGTGCTGGGCAGAGGGAATGTGGCCACAGCTCTGTGTGTCCAGCAGGGGTGGTGGGAGCTGAGCAGCGGCCTGAGAAGTGACCCTGAGGCTGGGGTCACCCAGGGTGTCCTGAGGCTGCACTGCCATCCCGCTCTTCCCAGCTGCCTTTGTGTCCGAGAGCCCTGTCCCCATCCCAGCCCCATCCCAGCAGGGCTGTGCCACATCAGGAGCTGCTCCTCTCCCACTGTAATGTTCCAAGCTCTGAGAAGCTAGGATTTCAGAGCAGGAAGGTTAATTGCTATTTGCTTTCCAAGCCTTTATCTCATTTTTAACTCCTCTCCCTTTCATCTTCCCTCTCTGCTTTTTGAAGAACCACATTTAGAGATGTTTCCAGGGTCCAACCCAGCTGCAGACTCAGGGCCAGGGAGAATCAGCAGAGGGGGCTGTGGTGGTCTCTGGGCAGGATGCTGTGCTCCTGTGGGACACAATTTGTAGGAACAGCACTCAGGGCTGTGGAGAATCACCAGTCCCAGCTCCCGAGGGTGGTTTGGCCCTGTGCTTCCCCCTCTCAGCTTCTGTGCTTTGTCTCCTGGCCGTCGGCACCACCTCTGCCTTTCTGTGGGAAATAAAAGCACCTTTAACCATCAGGTGCTTTCCTTGCCATAAAGATATTTACACACTTCAATAAAGGCAGCTCTCAGCATTGTATGTCAGTTAAGCAGATGGAGCTCGTGGGGTGTTTTTTGCAGCCTCTCAGGGATTTTACTCATTCTGTCTGCACTTGCTGCACATCTCTGTTAAGCACTCAAACACCAAACCTGAATGCAGATCTCCAGGGTCGGTCTAAGCACTGGGTAATTGAATTTTCCATGGGCAAATTCACTGCCCTGCTCTTCTGGCTGGTGGCTTTGCTTGCCAGGGAACTCCTGGGATGTATATTTTTCCCCTCATGCTCTCCCAGGGCTTTCTAGGAGCAATCTCCTGCATCCTCATCACGGCCCAGTGCCTGGCCATGGCCAGGGTCTTGCACTCACATCTCCAGTTTTATTTCCAGACTTATTACAGCCTCTCTGTTTGGATGAGTGGAGTGTTTGAGAGCACTGTGTGCCTCAGCTGCTCTTCCTTGTTAGTGACTCTCCTGCCAGCCTCTTAATCATCCATATGTTTTATCAGCAGTGATCTTGCATTTGCTAACAATCTGCAGATTAGAGAAAAATGATCCCCAGTCCCTGGTGAGCCCCTCCAGAGGCCAAGCTGTGCCTGTGGTGCTGTGCTGATGGTGCTGATGGTGCCACGATGTTGGCACAGCCCTGCCAGCTGCCAGTGGCACCTCACCTCCCAGCCTCGGGCTGATCTCACCCTGACAGCCCCTGGCAGAGCACATCTGCACCACACGCTGCCAGAGGGCAGGAGAGATGGGATGTTGGGATGAGCTTCCTCCCTGGGAGGGTGGGAACAGTGTGCCCAGAGAAGCTGTGGCTGCCCCTGGATCCCTGGAATGTCCAAGGCCAGGCTGGACAGGGCTTGGAGCAGCCTGGGGCAGTGGAAGGTGTCCCTGCCATGGCAGGGGTGGAATGGATGAGCTTTAAGGTCCCTTCCAGCCCAAACTATTCTGGGATTCTGTGATTCCATGATTCTGTGGATTTCGCTGACCTGTGATCTTATCAAGGAGCAGAAGCACATTTATTTGACAGAATCTACTGTCTATAAAACTGTATTTGCAACAATTATATTTTTGCCCCTTAACTCCGTCTCAGTTTTCCCATTATTTTTCCTGTCTGGAAATCTGCCAGTCTGCTTGATTTTCACTACACCATCAGCACTTTATTTCTGATATTCCCCGGCATTCAAAGGTGCATTCGAAATCATCAGCACTGGGTCAGCTCCCTCCTTTCAACCTCAGATGATCCCGATTGTGGCTCTGTCACATCCTCCTGGTTTCCAATGCCCCGGGGATGTGTCACTGCCCTGTGGCTCAGGCTCTGCCCTCTGCTGCTGCCAGGAGACAGCAGTGCCTGCACTGAACCAGCCATTCCCATTGTCCCACTGCTCCCAACACACAGCTCTGCTCACTCCTGAGCCCTCCCATCCAATGGCTTTTCCCTCTTCATCAATTTTCTCCTCTCTCTGTTTTCTCCCAAATCTCTTTGTTCCTAATTCAGCTCATTAGAAGCTTGAAGTGTATAAAAATCTGACCTGGGCTAATGAACTTAATACCTGTGTTTGGTGATGGATTTAAAGGGGTTGCTTTCCTTCCAGTGAATACAGATTAACTGTATTCACTGGAAGGAAAGTGCTTTCCTAAAATATGCTTCCACCAGGGTGTTTTCAGCTACAGGAACTCTCACAGTTCTCATGCACATCCCTACTTTTTAATTTCTTTTCTGCAGCTCGGCACAGCTTTGGCTCCCAGACAGCACTCAGGAATCCACAGGGATGAGAGTATTTCATATTGACTCTAAATAAAGGGTAGTGTTACACAAAGGAAAAAACATATCCAAACAAAGCAGAAGCCCAAATCCCAGGGTTTCCTATGAGGAAGAGAAGGTTTAATTTGTTACCCCATGCCTGGGTTCAGCCCTGCTGCAGCACCACAGTTTCATCCCCTCCTCCTCTCCCATGAGGAAAACCCTTCGAAAAGCCTCTTTTTCCTTCAAAATCATTATCCTGTAAAAAGCATCTGTTTGGAGGAGAAAAGGCATTTCCTGGGTAACAAGTGGACATCACCTCTGGGTTGGCTTTCCAGGGTGTTATCCATAGGCACAGTCTGAGGTGCCTGGGGCAGGCTGGGAGCTGTGAACGAGTGCCTGGATTGCCTCTTAGGCTCCGAGGAAGGTCACCCCATGTCCCCTGAGCTCCCACAGGGCACAGGGAGGAGGAGCTGGGCGCTGGCAGAGCTGGGTGGGCTCATCCCCAGCTCATCCCCTCACCCCTGTGCCCAGCCTGGCAACGCTCAGATGAGTCTGTGTCACCCAAAGGATGACATCTAAGTGTCCTAGGGCACCCCTGCCCTGCCCTGCCCTGCCCGGGGTCCCTGCTCAGCTCTCACACATCACTTCCCTCCTTCCCCCAAAATGTGCAGTGAATGCTCATCCCTCCGAAATGCCAGGGATTATCCACTCCTTGCTGGCAGCCTCACGACGTGTCTGCAAATGCCCAAATTATTGTCTCTGCCCTTCTCTCGTGGCTACGATTGCCCAAAAGTCTGGATGCAGAATGAAGATAATAGAGCAGTAAATATCCAACCCAGGCACTGGAAGTTGTAGCTGTAGCAGCACCCCGGGAGTCCGTTAGCTTCAGACAACAGGGATCTACGAGAAATATTTGGAGGAAAGCAATCTTAAACATATTTAAGAGAAAAATAAAAGCAAGTTAAGGAAAGCAATGCTCATTGGCTGGAGCACTCCCCAGGCAAATGCATTTCCGTGGAGCACTGGGGGTTTAGGGTGTCTGAGGATGATGAACTTCCCCCCATGTTCCCTTGGCAAACAGCATTTTAGCATTCCTCAGATCTGAACGAGGAGCCTTTCCTGGCCCCGGGAGAGGCAGGGCAGAAGCCCCACTCACACCAGGGTTCCCACGGGCTTTGAAAGGATGGGGCTGCAGAAGAGCTGAGCAGACTTGGGGGCCCAAATCTTGTAGGATTATGTGCCCAAGTCCCTCAAGCATCCTTGTAAATGAAGTATTTACTCACAGTTAGATTCTTGCACGCACATCAGGGACAGCATTAGCAAATCCAAGCCTTTGTGCCTGAAAACCAGGAGCCAGGGGTGCAGATCCTGGGATGGAGAGTGAAAACCCCAGGGCTGCTTCTCCTGCTGCCTTACCTGTGACCCCTGCTGAGCACCCTCTGGGCCATCTGCCTCTCACATTTTCCAGCCTTCTTTGACAATCAGCTGAGAAAGATTTTTTTCTTTTTTTTCTTTTTTTTTTTTTTTTTTTTTTTTTTTTTTTTGACAGAGTCTGTGATTACTTTTCAGTCATGAAGAGCAGGAAGTGGGACTTTCAGGAAAATACCACAGAATATCACAAGAATAATAAAGGAAACGCAAGTCGTGGCTGTGGTGCCAGCTGTGGGTCATGACAAAGTGGGGGACACACGACCCCACTAATGTGTTTTTATTCACAGTAGAGTCCCCAGAGGCAGAGATACACAGAGATACCCTCCTCTCTCCCTGTTACAACATTTACAGAAACAGTCTGTAAATAGAATTATAGGAATGTTTTAAATGGATTTCTGAGCTGGATTCAGAACTATTCCCTTGTTGCTTTCCCTAAATATAAACCAGAGCTTATCTTGCAGGCACAAAACTGCCGAGAGTCTTTCAGCCTTACCTCTGTGAGCACCCGAGGAGGCTGGCAGTTGTATTTGTGCTTTTTAGGGGCAAAATACCTTTACTTTGAGGTGCAGCTGCAGCTCAGGGGCTCAGGGGGAGGGGGATGCTGTGTGCCACATCCAGCCAGGCACAGGCATGGAGCCTCCGAAGGGACATTCTGCTGAGAGCACACAGAGCAAAGCTTGTCCTGACTCACCTGATCAGCTCTGCCAGCAGGGAAAGGGGCTGGAGAGAAGGTTTGCTGGGAATTGCTGACTTGAGCAGTCACTCAGTCAGGCCTGAGTGTCTCTGCTGTATTTCAAAGTGAAAACAGGCAATTACAAGTCTTACTTTTAAGTTGTTTGGCGCAATAGTGGAATCATAGAATCCTGGAATGGTTTGAGCTAGAAGGGACCTTAAATCCCATCCAGTGCCACCCCTGCCAGGGCAGGGACACCTTCCACTATCCCAGGTTGCTCCAAGCCCTGTCCAGCCTGGCCTTGGACACTGGCAGGGATCCAGGGGCAGCCACAGCTTCTCTGGGCACCCTGTGCCAGGACCTGCCCACCCTCCCAGGGAGGAATTCCTTCCCAAAATCCCATCCATCCCTGCCCTCTGGCAGTGGGAAGTTGTTCCCCCTTGTCCTCTCACTCCAGGCCCTGAGCTTCACCCCTGCTCCTTGCTGGGCTCTTCCCAGTCCCTTCGCCATCCCCAGAGCCTCTGTCACCCTGCAGCTGCAGGGGGAGTGGAGAGGTGGATGTGGTCACTGCTCTGACCTGCCCAGCAGCACAGGCTCTATAAATTACTCACTGGAATATCTGCCTCGAGCCAGCAGTTGTGTGCTGGAACTGAAAGAGCCTCTGTCTAATGAGCCTGTCCCTGGATGTAAGCAGTAATTAATGTGCATCACCCTGCAGGCTCCCACCTCCTCTTAATAGGCTGAAATTTTATCCTCTGGTTATAAATGCAAATTGTGGTTAGAATGGTACATGCCTGGCAGTCGGGAAGCTGGATGCTCCAGCTCATTCCCCAGTGGGTACACATGGGGAGGGTGCTGAGATGATTCCAGCCTCTCCTTTCGCTCCTGGCCCTCTTACACTTGGCTTCCATCCTCATCACCCTCTTCTCCTGCCTCCTTCTCTTCTCTTCTCTTCTCTTCTCTTCTCTTCTCTTCTCTTCTCTTCTCTTCTCTTCTCTTCTCTTCTCTTCTCTTCTCTTCTCTTCTCTTCTCTTCTCTTCTCTTCTCTTCTCTTCTCTTCTCTTCTCTTCTCTTCTCTTCTCTTCTCTTCTCTTCTCTTCTCTTCTCTTCTCTTCTCTTCTCTCTCACTTTTTCTCCTCCTTTCCTCACCATTTTCTGCTCCTTTTCAGTGTCTGAGGGACAGAGTCTGAGCCTAAATAACTACAACTTATTGACCTCATTTGGCTGGAGGAGGCAGCTCAGCTGCTGGTCCAAATGCTCCCCATGGCCATCAGTGCCCAGCTGAGGGTGAAAGATGCACAAACCCTCGCTAAAGGACTCCCACACTCCCCAAACACAAACTGATGGCAGAATCCTGCTGCTGCACCCCCTGGAAAGATCTCCCGTGTGGAACCAGCCTGCAGTGCTAAAACTGGCCTGGAGCCAGTGGTGAGTCCCTCAGCCGTTGCCATAGTGTTATAATTATTCATTATTGTAGGAAAATATTGCATAAGGAGGTGACAGACATTTATTCCAGATCCAGGAAGGATCTCGAGGGAAGGAGCTCTGAGGCAGGTTGCAGTAGCCAGGTGAGACTCTTTCAAGAAGAGGTTCAGTCTTCTTCTCCAAACCTTTTCATCCAAAAAAAAAAAAAAGCAATTAAGGAATAAGAGAGAATCTGGGCTTTGTTCCTCTCAATTCTCAGAGCACAGGAAGCTGGGAGCAAACGTGAGGTGGTGAATGATGTGCCAGGCAGCCTGGAGAGCTGCCCAGGGATGAACCCAGCTGCTCTGGAAGGCTGGTGGTAATGTGGACAGCACTGCTGACCACTCGAATTACAGGCAGCCCTGAGAGCTGAGCCCCACTTGGACATCCTGTCTGCCTCGTGTGGGAGCTCAGATGCTGACAACAGTGGGTTTGGGTAATTTCAGCTGCAGGTACCTGCTGAAGGACAGAGCAGAGCTGACAGCCTTCCTCCCGGCTCTGGGAAATGCCAAACGTGTCCAAAGAGAGCAGGCTGCCCTGAAACAAGGAGTGTCCCTGGAGCAGAGGGCTGTGCTTTGGTCATTTCAGCACAAGAAGTAGTTACTGCACACAACGTTTGCATAATTGAGAGATGAAGAGCCATCCTTCCCCCTGGGGCACTCGGCAGCCCTGGGCTCTGCTCCAGCCCTGCCTGGGCAACACACACGTCGTTCTCCACACCTCACACACACCTGCTCTGCTCCCAAAGCTCCAGCTACCCGTGGGTCACAAGCTGTAATGGATGATAAATACATGGATTATGTAGAGAATAAATAATGAATGATATTTTCTATTGAAAGCATGGAATCACAGAATCCTGGAACGGTTTGGGTTGGAACAGACCTTAAATCTCATCTCATTCCAACCCCCTGCCATGGGCAGGGACACCTTCCACTATCCCAGGCTGCTCCAAGCCCCATCCAGGAGCTTGAACATTTCAAGGCATCTGGCAGCCACAACTTCTCTGAGCAGCCTGTGCAACTCTCTCAGTGAAATTCAACCTGCTGGAAAACAAACACAGCTAAGAATTCCCTTTACATTTGGAAAGCCGCATTTTGAATTTTTTAGCTCAAAACTGCAAGTGACAGAGAATCGAAATCGGGAGGATTTGTAGGATTTACAGTATTAATTATTAAAAAGGAAAGAAAAAGATGTTACTCAAGAAAAGTGCATTCTTGTCGATCAAAGCTGCAAACAGAGAGCACTTTTATAAAAGCATCTGCCAGCCTTTGATACGCTCTGTGGAAACCTTGTCAGGTATTTTGGGAGTGGAACATGCTGTGGGGCTCCAGTGAAGTTCCCTGCTTCGAGGACGAGTCAGAGGCAGCAGAGGGGGCTGAACTCAGCCAAGAGGTTCCTGTGCTGCCTCAGCAAGGAGCTTTAGGAAAAAAAATCACAGAAAACTGGAACCTCAACAGAACCATTCCCTGGGTGGAGGAGCAAAGTTGCAGCAGTGCCGTGGCCCAGGCAGAGGCTCAGCACAGCCAGGCTGCCGTGAATGCTCTGCTCATTAAACTGCTCAGCTGGCTCACCCCGGCTGCTCGTGCTGAAAGCAGCACCTGCCAGCGCCGAGGAGCTCATTCTTCACTCACAGCTCAGCTGCTTCAGAAGGGGAGCTAGGAGGCAGATGAACAATTTATGCAGAGTGGGATCCATGACAAAGTAGCAGCTACTTTGGTGAATACAAGCATCTTTGTACAAGTGCCCAGATGGTTCAGGAGCAGGCCGTGGCTGTGAAAAGCGCCCTTGTTGTTCTATCACGCCCCTGACAACGTGCCGGGCACGGCCCATGGGCCTGGGAGCTGCAGGATCCAGCTCTGACAGACATCCCACACAGGCCAGAGCCTGGCTCTGCTGACAGTTTCTCTGCAGGATAATGTCCTTCCCAGGGTGTTCCCACTGTCTCACTGCTGCAGCACTACTGCCTGCAACGTCGTGTTCCCGCTCTGTCCTTTGCACTAACTGGACATTTGGATTCATCGCCGGTTGGACACTGAGGTAACCAAACCGAGTCCTCAGTGGTTCCTCCGTGGGCACAAAGGTCACAGAGCTGTGTCCAGCCTGACAGGCAGTCCTCACACAGCCAGCCTGGCTAGGGATGGAGACACAGGCTGGGAGAGATTCATCTCTCATCACCCACCATGAGACAACCCTTGCACTGCAGGATCCTAAAGGATCCCAGCCCCATCAACACTGATGGCTCTTGGAGTCCATTTTGTTCAAGAACCAGAGATTTAAAACTAAACACTAGGGGAGAAGCTCATGTCCTGGGTGCCACGTTGGCACTTTGGCTGGCTCTGCTTAAGGACCACAGCAGCTGCCAACCCTCCACGGGAATACCAGCCTAGAAATGGAACTGGGCTCTGACGAGAGCTGGGCACAGGTTGGTGCTTTGGCCGGGACCTGTGGGCCCGCTGGGTCACACCCAGTCACCTGCTGTCCTTGGGGACACAGAGTCCCTGGGAAGCCCCGCTCTGATCAGGGGTCTGGGGTAATCCGTGCCACGCGTCCGACCCTGCTCGACACGGCTGGCGACGCTCGGTGCCGCCGCGGTGCCCAACCCGGGGCTGCTATCCATCCCGACCCGCTGCCCCCGGTCCGGGCGACCCCTCGGTGGGCGCCAGGCTGCGGGGAGCGGGCAGAGCCACGGACACCCGCGGCGGAGCCTCGCAGCGCTGTTTGCCCGGTGCCCCCGGTGCGCCCCCCGCTCCCCGCCGCCCCTCCGCGCCCGCGGCTCTCCTCCAGCGCGGGGCTCCCGGCGGAGGCGGCGGGGCTGTGCCGCCCGTGCCGCATTGGTTTGCGGCGGAGCCCGTCACCGCCGCCGCGCCGAGATTGGCCCCCGCAGCCGGCACTGGGCGACCCCCGGGCCCAGCCTCCTCCCC